>SMSQ01001535.1:75768-97309 GCA_019453375.1 Ctenoplectra terminalis
TGGACGTGCAGCCATTTTAATTCTCAAGTAGGTTCGCGTGTAAATAGATCACGAGTCCAGGTATATTAATCTCTACGATGTACCAAGATCGTGTAAGATTTTTAAATCTTTGTCATAAACAGAGTCTTCGGTTATCAGGACTTAATCTTCTATTCGGACTACAATCCGAATTTTGTTCGTTTATCAGAAAAAAGAACTATGATTGACCACAGAATCTAACTCTGATGGCAAAACTTTTTAAAGCAATAATTGCTATAGATCGTGGTATCGCTACAGTAATACAGTAACAAAATTGAATAGTACAGTGATAACTAAATGAAATAAATTTTTTTTAAATCTAAACACATCGATATGTGACTCTGAAGTCACGTGGCGCCATAAAGAGTTTAAACTTATTCTTTCGCTCAATTTCTTTTTTTCTGTAGTAGAATCTCGATAATTGCAGGAAACTACTCATCTAGAAGTGCAGAAGGTTTGAACACCAACGGCAACAATGCAGAATCGATCCGGACGCGGCTCCGGTTCTAGCTCGTCGTCTCAAAAATGCTCTTCAGCGCGTAAAATGAGATAACTCGTCGATAAAACGTTAAAAGCGACGCGCTTAGATTTAGCAATTCGTATCGTTACGGATCTACCGTGGCACGACGAGTTAGCTCGTCGCAATGGATATCTCGCGACGTGCTCGGAGCAGATACAGCTATAAAAGTTTTCATCGTCCCTCTTCCCACGGTCAGAGTACAATCGAAAATGGCCTTCACAGGACTTCATAGAAGTCCTCCACAGGACCTCCCTGTATCGTAGAAACGGCTGCCGTCCGTACGTATCGTAGAAAGCAGGAAAATAACTAAATAGCCCACGTTCGTCGTCGTGGTCGTCTTTGTGGAGTCAGCGTGTACGGATGAATCGAGGCCTGGTGTAGCAGCACGTGGCCGTTTATGGGAGACGCGATATCCATTGGATGGCAAGCCGGAGTCGAGTCACTGGACGTGTGGACGACCCTGACCTTGACTGTCGGACAAGGACAGCGAGACGCAACACCGTGCAGCTCCGTTCACAACGGTACCAAGCGACTGCATCGAGACTCTGGATCGTCGGTGATTTTAGATGGCCGACAAGCGCGCCTGACCTACATCGCGCCACGATCTGGCTGATTTGTTCGTTGAGATGTCAGTTAGCGCATCGAGGACCGGTAACGAGATATCTCGTATTTCGTTTCTTTCAATTTATAAAAGTAACAGGTAATTGTAAATGAGAGGTTAAAAACGACCACTTGGGCAGAAAATGGAAACGAAGATCTATATTTACTGTAGGTATCATTTTTTGTGAGAGTTTTGTAAAAGTGTGCGAGTAAAAATTTGATTCGAGCGTAACTTCATCCACTTATAACTAAACGAAATTAATTTTTTAACACTCTATAGCCTGAATTTTGTCTGCTTATTGGAGAAAAAGTACGATTGATTACAGTTTTTCACTATTGATTTGAAAATTTTTAAACTAATAATCACAGTAGATGGATCGCTGTATCGCTACAGTAACACAGTAAACAAATTTAATAGTGCAGTGATAACTTAACAAAATAAATCTTTTAAAATATAAATACATTAGTTTGTAACTTTTAAGTCACACGGTCCCACAGAGGGTTAACGAGATAAAGATCTTTTAATAAAATTAGGATCGCATCGGGTAGATCAAGGATGACAAATAGGATTTGGTCTACCTATCAAAATATTCTGAAATTTGTTGTGAAATTTATTGTCATCTTTTATCCATTCCAGCTCCTATGTACAGGATATATAAATGTATTAGGTGTCGGAAAAAGTTGGTGTGGATTTATGGTACAAAATTGACGGAGTCCGAACTTTCCACGAAGGTAATTTTATTTAACGAAGTAGTCATTATTCATTTCTGTAGCTCTTCTCCAATGTTTTTCAACACTAGAACTACCGACGATTGAAATAGATTTATTTGTAACAAAGAAATCAAAATGATGAGTATTTAAAAAAATTCTTATAATAAGGCTAATAATTCTTTGTGCATATGTTCTGCAAAAAATTATAGAAAATCCCTAAAAATGCGCTACCGTAAATTTAACGCACACCAACTGAATAGACAAAATCTTCTAATGATACCGTCGTTATTATATCATTTCTGCAAAATACTACAAGAAAGTAAATTTGAATTTATCTCTGGCAAAAAACCGCATCAACTTTCTCCGGTACCTAATAGAATACGAAGCTGAGTTTTCCATACGTGCGTGTCTCATCAAATATTTTTCCGTGCCCATCCTGGCACGCATGCCACTTATTTACAATCCTTGAGGTAGATGGTTCTGTTACGACAGATTCTATGGAGGATTCTGCGAAGGATAAAATGTAGATTGGAATGGTCAGGAGTAAAAGGTTCGAAACGAGGATGGTTTCGTTCTTGTTCGGTTACTTGGTTCGACTGGTTGATGTATCGTGATGGTACAATAAGTAGAATACGTTATTTTCTTTTTTAAATTATTCTTTGAAAGCGAAGACCATAGGCGAAAAGATAGTAAATTAATTTTTGTTGATTTTCGGATTTTTATGTCGTCTGGTGCCTGAAAGGGACATTTCAATACGACACAGTTGTAAAGAGGAATAATTTGCCGGGTCTAAAGTTATGTCTTTTAAAAATAGTATATTAAAATTGTTATTAAATTGTCTTTTAAAAATAGTATAATAATCTAAAGTTATGTCTTTTAAAAATAAGGCGTTTCGAATTAAAAAATTGCTCTTCTGTGGAAAAAACAAACGGAAACTGCGATTTTTCACGCTTTCCTCTTGCGGTCTTCGATATATGAAAAATTCAATTCAGGTGGCAGGATGCATACAGGATGTACAGTAAATCGTTTAGTTTTTTTTTTAACCTGAGATCTTCAATCATAGTCTTTAATCACAGTTGGTACATCCTAGATTACAAAACACTATCCTATCGTTCAAAAGAAGACTTTTTGTAAATCATTTTTAACACTACAACTATTTAGTGACAATGACTGGTTCGTAATTTGTTATAAAAATTTTATAAATTTTTATAAATTTACAACGATAGATTTTTGGGGATTTTCTATGACTTTTTGTAAAAAATATGTACAAAGAATTGTTTCCATTATTACAGATACTTTTCCAAATACCTATCATTTTGATTTCTTTGATAAAAATAAGTCTACTTTATACTTTAACAACCGGGAGCCTATTAATCGGCTTTTTGCAACCAACGCTCATCGACCAGGAGCCTATTAACCTTTTGGTTTCCGATTTCTTCAAACTTCATACATATTAGCAATAGCTACTCACCGCTTTGACACTCTGTTAAGCTCAAAATATTAAAATATTACACGTATTTTATATTTGCTAATTTTCAATCTTGTAAATTTAAGTTACAGTTAAAGTTAAAATTGAACTTTATCATAAATATCGTGTGTTTTTATTGTATTTTAGCCAGAATCGGCGTCACGAGTGCGACTTGTGGTTATAGGGCAAAAGGCTAATCGGTATTGCTGCTTAATATTAACATTATAAAAATTTAAAATTTTATTAAATTTAATTCCCCAACATTTCGATTTAAAAACAGAGTTACAAGAATAAGCGCTTATATTTCCGCACGATAGTCAAAACCGAGCCGGTGTTAGCGATGTATCCGCGCTCGAATGAACCGGTCGATAAAGTGTTGATCACCGGTAGTTCCAGTGTTAACACTAGAACCACCAAAGTGGTCAAAATGACCCATTCGTAATTGTTTACAGAAATTTTATAAATTGAATATGGCATCTCTCAGCCAATTTTCCGTGATCTTCTGTTAAAAATGTAGACAAAGCTTTGTTTCCCTTGCAAATGCGTATTTTTTTATATACCTTTCATTATGATTTTTTCGGTAGAAATAAGTATGCTTTAATCGTCGGTAGTTCTAGTGTTAACACAGCCAGAAACCGTCGACAGCCAACAGAGCTCGCGATGCTCGATAATCTTATCAAAGCTGTGGAACAAAACGTGAAAAATCGTCCGACAAGATTTCCATGAGCACGTTTCTCTTCGCCGGTCACAGTGTCGCGAATGTGGCAAGAGGTTTTCAAAAAATGGACCGGAAGCTTTGCGGTGAGCCGGCCGTGAAAGAGGACAAGGAGCAACAAAGCGGTGAACTTGATCCGTGGGACGCGTTCTCGTGAACAAAAAGGTTCCGCAGGTGGTTTAGGTGCGTGTGAATCGAGCTTGAGCCAGCACACGCGCCACGTTGTACGCTGCGCGCGAGAACGCGCGAAAGAAGAGAAACGCGCGCCTCATTGGGGACGCTGGTCGTCGCGATCGTACTCGTTGGACATAGTTTGTTTGCATTCCGCGGCCATGAAACGGTCGTCAGTCTTCCATGGAAATTATCGTCGCGCATGGGGCCCGGTGCCCTTCGTCTACCAACTCGTTTCTCTTTCCCGCTTACGCTCTTTTCTCTCCTCGTGTACGTACACCTTGGAAAGTCCCGACGATCAAGGAATTATAGAGACCGCTCGCGTCTCACAATGGCGACGCTATCGTCGATATATCGGATCGGTGTTACTAATGTGTTATTTTTATAGATTTTTTCTCTTCTTTTTTTTTAATATTTGAAGGTGAAATATTTGCTTCGCGATAAGTAAATATTAACCCTCTATGGGACCGTGTGACTTAAAAGTTAGAAACTGATGTATCTATATTTTAAAAAATTAATTTTGTTTAGTTATCGCTGCACTATTAAATTTGATTACTGTATTACTGTAGCGACACCACGATCCATCTACAGTAATTATTAGTTTAAACATTTTCAAATCACAGTGAGAAACTATAATCAATCGTAATTTCTTCTCCAATAAGCAGACAAAATTCGGGCTATAGAGGGTTAATTCACAGCAGAACCACCGAAACGGTCGAAATGACTAGTTTAGAATTTCTCGTATCAATTTTTATGAATGTAGAATGGTGCATTTTTAATAAATATGAATGAAGATTTATTCTCCTGGGATCTTATTTTTTTTTTTTTTTTTTGAACACTTATTATTTTGAATTACTTGTTAGAAATAGATATATTTTAATCGTTGGTAGTTGTAATGTTAATTGTTTATGAATTTATATGTATTAAATGACATTTTGATACGTTTTTTTCGATGAGAAATGGTTAGAAGAATTTACTATGTGATATCTCTTAAAATGTTTATAAATTGTTTAGATATTGCATGTTATAAAATATAAAAATATGTACGATTTGTAAATTGTTTACGATTTTAATTTAAAAACTGTAATTGATTTTCTTATTGTTGAATATCAGTTTGGAGTGTTATTAATCATAGTTGGTATAGTAAAATACTTCAGAGGATAAATTATGCAACAGCTGTATAAAGAGTACGGTGTCATACTCCATTAAGCAATTTGAATCTTTTTTCTGATAAAGGAAAAGCAAATATAAGCGATGTTACATCATTTTCGCAACTTTTTTAAAAGAAAGGTGAATTACGTATCGTATGATTATAACTGACAAATTTTTAGCAAGTCAATTTTCCAAATTAAAATCCGCATTTTTCTCTCCAAAAGTTGCCATCTGTTTCGTCTCTCTTTTCCTCGAAAAAAATTTCAATTTCACAAGCAGACAATTTTTATTTTTCCTTCAATAATCCTCATTTTCCTCACACCAAAAACTCCTATCTTTATTTCACTCGCAATTATTCCAAACCTCAAGAAACAGAAGAAAAATTTAATTTCCCACACAAACAATTTTTATTTTTCCTACAAAAAATCATTGCCCTCACACCTATCTTTATTTCATCCACTATTATTCCAAACAACGTCAAGAAATAAAACAAAATTTAATTTCCCACGTAAACAATTTTTATTTTTCCTACAAAAAATCATTTCCCTCACACCTATCTTTATTTCATCCACTATTATTCCAAACAACGTCAAGCGATAAAAAAAATTTAATTTCCCACGTAAACAATTTTTATTTTTCCCACAAAAAATCCTCATTTCCCTCGTACCGAAAATTCCAATCTCTATTTCACTCGCTATTATTCTAAACAACCCGAAGAAATCAGACACCTGAAAGAAATCCGTATTTATCCCATTTACCTCATAGGTTTGAGCACTCGAGGCGAGAACGAACGGTGTTGATCGCGGTGGTGCCGCGAAAAAGCTTTGAATAATTCACGGTTTCGACAACTCGTTTAGCGCGCCGCGTTAACGATAAGACTTCGAAATGACAGGTTTAACGGTCGCTGGCACGGTTCAAGCAGCGGGGCCCTCAAAGAGACGTTGTCCTATGTATGTATGCACGCGTGTCGCATTAACTATGCGATCGAAGCCGCTCTGCATATTTTCTCATTCGCATGCAATCGCGTACGCTCGCGCCTGTGTGGGCGTTTTCATTGAATCGCCTCTGCGAATAATGAACTTTAAGTTCTAGCGTAGAGAGCATCCTTTCTATGACAACAAAGGGGAGGAGACGTATTAGCATCGCGCACTGCGACCAGAATCGACTGAAACTCGCCGCGCTTTCAATGAACCGACCGCCTCTGCAAATAGAAATTACTCCCATACGGCAGAAACGTGTACGGAGTCTCGGACTTTATTGTTTTCGCTTATTCGTTTCGCTGAACAGACAATCGTGTTATAATATGTATCGAGATTGTGTCAGCTTGTTGTGTTACGACTCGTTTTTAGAATCTATTTTTGTTGGCAGAATATTGAATGGAAACACAGTTTGGCTGTTAGCAGAATAACTGTTATAATCGGACTGGGTGGAAAACTTGTGGAAAACTTATGGAAATTCATATTTTTATGAATGTAATTTAACACTAGAACTACCAAAGTGGTCAAAACGACCCATTCGTAATTTTTTACAGAATCTTTATAAATTAACTACGGTGCCTTTGGGCGGATTTTCCGCGATTTTCTATTAAAAATATAGATAAATTTTTGTATAAATTATATTACATATTAGTTTATGTACTCTCCACTTTGGTTTCTTCGATAGAAATAAGTATGCTTTGATCGTCGGTAGTTCTAGTGTTAACCCTCTATGGTACAGTGTGACTTAAAAGTTACAAAATAATATACCTGTATTTTAAAAAATTTATTTTATTTAGTTAGCACTGTACTGTTAAATTTTATTACTGTATCAGTGTAGTGATATCACGACCCATCTATAGTAATTATTAGTTTGAAAATTTTCAAATCAAAATGAAAAACTGTGATCAATCGTAACTTTTTCTCCGGTAAGCAGACAAAATTCGAGCTGTAGAGGGTTAAAAAATAGAAGCTTGATAGGTAATTGTTTTATTTAGAGAATATTGAATGGAAAGACAGTTTGGCTGTTCGCAGAATAACAGTTATAACCAGACTAGTGGAAAACTTATGCAAATTCATATTTTTATGAATGTAATTTAAAAAATAGAAGCTTAATTGGTAATTGTTTTATTTAGAGAATAGCGAATGGAAAGACAGTTTGGCCGTTAGCAGAATAACTGTTGTAATCAGATTAATGGAAAACTTATGCGAATTCATATTTTTATGAATGTAATTTAAAAAATAGAAGCTTGATAGGTAATTGTTTTTTTTAATATATTTTTGTGTGTTCAAATTTTCGGAAAATTAATTAATTCTGCGATCTAGTTATAACTTTAATAAAAAAAGTTATCGCATTACAATTTCTAGTAACCAATAAATGTTTTTTTACTTTTGACCATCATCAACGCGTTCGTTATTAGCGAATATTTATTTTATCGTTATCCTGGTTAAAAAAAGAATATTGTACCAAGTATTAATATCAAAATTTTTGTTCCATTTTTCCATTTTATTACATAGGATTTTCCAAATTGACGCGCAATAAATGATACCAGGAAATTTGTACAAATTATTGGTAAAAGGTAGTTTTAAAAAATTGCGTTACACAAGGATAATAAAATAACAGTAAAAAAATTTCTCTGTCACCGATATTAATCGCTATTAACCACAATCATTTTTCGTAATCGATACGGGTTACAACAAACAAAAAATGTTTCGTCATCAATAATGGTTACCAGCTACCAAACAAATTTTCATCGTCGATAAGCGTTGAAGTACTACCTGTATCTAAAATAAAATAAAAAAGCCCAAAAAGGAACGACACCGTTTGAAACTTACAAAATTAATCGTTCCACGTTCTTCCTATTAAAAACAAACAAAAAAAAAAAAAAAAAGAAAACGAAACAAATCGTCAAATCCTCCAATAATATATTAAAACTTCCGCAGCTCCTCTCCCAGTTCGACATTTTCCATCGAACCACTGCCACTTTTTCATTTCACGCGAGGTATCGCGCAGATTTCCACGCGGCAAGATTAAAATCTACGGTGTGTCAGATGGTCTACGGGGCCACGGTGTTCTCGTCGAGAGTGGAATGCCTGTGTACGGTCCGAGTGACAAGCCAGACAAGGAAAAAGGAAAAGAAAAGAAGTGGCCACGCGACAAGTTCCCTCCGACAGGGCGAGACCAGAAAGGGAACGTGGCCTGGGGTGACAGAAAAACGAAAGAATTCGATCGAATTCGAGGAAGAGGATCGTAGCCAGCCAGAGAAAGAACGAACCGCTCCTTCTTATTTATGCATTAAAGATGCCAATCGATATCCATCGATATTGCCGTTCTCGAGTGGCGCAGACCGTGCCCCGGCTACAGCCGAAACTTAAACTCCATTTCACCATGGTATTTCAAGTAGTTGCCCCAACTCTCGAGAAACTTTAATATCCCACGTCGCGAAAGATTAAAGATTCAACCGCTACTTGTCATTCCATCGCCACGTTCCACGACCAACCCCCATCGTCGTCTAGCCGACGCCTTTCCACTCCCTTTTCCATCCCTCTTCCTTTCATCACGAACCCACGGTTCTATCGCTCTCCAACCACCCCCAGTTTCACGCCACTCTACGGCATTTCGATGGTAAATCGTTTGCACAGTCGCCACGCGGGGGCCATTTCTTTCGGTTACTCTTAACGCGATTGAGGATCAAGATTTAGCGATATTGTGGTGCAGGGGAACCATGGTGGTGTCTCGATTCCGATGGATGGACGTTGTTTCATGTTCGTTCGGAGGATGATTCTAAGACTTCTTTTTGTGTTACACATTTATAACACCACGGTGGTCATATGCGATCACAGATTGTTTCTCGTGTAGCGCCACGGTGGTCATTGGTGACCGGAGTGCTTAACACTTTGACGGCCGCACGTTTCGGAAAAGAGTTGCGCTTGCCGCCGGTACATTTTGTGNTATAAATACATTAGTTTGTAACTTTTAAGTCACACGGTCCCACAGAGGGTTANGTGTACGTGAGTTCGGCCTATAACCGCTGGATCGTTAACTCACGTATACGTGACTTTGGCCGTCGAAGTGTTAACACGTTGACTGCCGCGGGGACACCGGTGGTCGGCACTCGACTTGGCTACAGCGCCATGGGGGCCACCGGTGACCGGCGACGCGACCAATAGTAAAATACATAATTAGAGTACATATCGATACTGATAAATTTTCAAACAATACCACTGTTACTATAATGGTTTGAAGAAATTAATGCCATAAAGGACATGTAAAAATAATTTTATTCGTACTAGGAGAATATATATATTTGTTTTCATCATAATACACATCGCATAATAAGAAATTCGTGTTGGCGCCATGGGCGAACCACGTAAAATGCGCGCGGCAGTCAACGTGTTAAAAAATATAGACAAAGGTATGCCTTGCATTATGTATTTTCTCGTATACTGTTCATTTTTATTTCTTTTGGTACAAATAAATATACTTTGACGATAGATAGTTCTAGTGTTAATTCTCCGTAGTGCCACGTGACTTACAAGTTATACATTCATAATTCTACATTTTAAAAATGTCATTTTATTTACTTGTTACTGTACCACTCAATTTTATTACCGTACCACCGTACCGAAACCAGGTAGTTTATTTATAGAAATTACAGCTTCAAACATTTTGTAATCCAAGTAAGAAATTAATTAATTGCAATTTATTTCCAACAAAATTCCGGTTATACGGCATTTCGTTGCATTCCTATCACTTTTAGATAGAAACCAGAAATAACAATTATCGGTAAAATTTAATTTTTAAAATATCATTCGTGTTCCAATAAATACAACATTGGTACCTTACTGTCCCTGTTAATTTTAAGTTTGGCGCATTTCTTCTAGAAACTGTACGGTGTAACACGAAAGCAGTAAAACTCGTAAAGTTTTAATATTTGAAAAAAAAAAGGATTAGAAATGATAGGAAAATTGTACGATGTACAATGGTAATGTAGATAATCGACAATATATCTAATGGAATCGTTACGCATATTTTTTAATGAAGGATTTTAATTTTGAACGGTGTTACTTTTGGGTCACCTTGTTAATAAATAATGTTATTAACACATTGCATGCGGGTATATTTCGTCGCGGACTTACGCGTGTAGCGGACATTTCTTCGCGAATTTCGCGGAAGTTTGGACATTCAGTAAAATCGCAATAAATCGATAACTACTCCGTTTTTCTCAACGAAACTTTTTTTATTTTACACTTAAATATATGCTCTATGATTATTAAAAAAAAAAAAAAACACCATGCGTACTTACAATGCCCATCGTATTTATACGGTACTCGCTCTCCAGCACAACTCTACTAAATACGTACTTTTACGTGACCCGCGCTCCAGTGACGGATTTCAAAAAACGTAAAAGTACGTTTCTCGCGTGCAATGTGTTAATACAAGGAAAATGTACACATTATTTTTTTCAACATAACATACATCGCGTAATAAGAAATTCATGTTGGCGCCGTGGGCGAACCACGTAAAATGCGCGCGGCAGTCAACGTGTTAAAATGTTTATAATTGTAAAAGTTGAAGCGTCAGTTTGAGCATCATTGCTGATTAGAAAATACTTTAAAATAAAATGTGCGCTATTCAATAATTTAAAATTTTTATCGGAAGATCAAAAATGAGAGATTCATTTTTATCAAATCTTCTATCTACCATCGTAGTGTCCTGAGCCGTGGTGTCCTGAACAGAACATGTGATTTCGGCGTGGCGGTCGACGTGTTAAACGTTCGTTTATATCATCCGTTTCAACGCGAAGCGTTTCGGTTCCGTTGGGTTCAAGCAAGACCAACTCTGTATTTATGCCATCAGTTTTCGTCCGGCAACGACAAGCGATAGGCGGAAGATTCCTTCCGGTACCCGGTACCCGGATGGTGAAAACATGAACCTCTCAAAAATGGTGATTGTCTCCTGATTCTGTAAGAATTATCACGTGCGCTGCAGCTTATGGCTAATTATGAATTTTTTATTTTGTGAATAAAAGATATAATCGCTGGAAGCTTTTTGTATAACATTCATCTAGTTTAAAAGTANTAATAAATAATGTTATTAACACATTGCATGCGGGTATATTTCGTCGCGGACTTACGCGTGTAGCGGACATTTCTTCGCGAATTTCGCGGAAGTTTGGACATTCAGTAAAATCGCAATAAATCGATAACTACTCCGTTTTTCTCAACGAAACTTTTTTTATTTTACACTTAAATATATGCTCTATGATTATTAAAAAAAAAAAAAAACACCATGCGTACTTACAATGCCCATCGTATTTATACGGTACTCGCTCTCCAGCACAACTCTACTAAATACGTACTTTTACGTGACCCGCGCTCCAGTGACGGATTTCAAAAAACGTAAAAGTACGTTTCTCGCGTGCAATGTGTTAATACAAGGAAAATGTACACATTATTTTTTTCAACATAACATACATCGCGTAATAAGAAATTCATGTTGGCGCCGTGGGCGAACCACGTAAAATGCGCGCGGCAGTCAACGTGTTAAAATGTTTATAATTGTAAAAGTTGAAGCGTCAGTTTGAGCATCATTGCTGATTAGAAAATACTTTAAAATAAAATGTGCGCTATTCAATAATTTAAAATTTTTATCGGAAGATCAAAAATGAGAGATTCATTTTTATCAAATCTTCTATCTACCATCGTAGTGTCCTGAGCCGTGGTGTCCTGAACAGAACATGTGATTTCGGCGTGGCGGTCGACGTGTTAAACGTTCGTTTATATCATCCGTTTCAACGCGAAGCGTTTCGGTTCCGTTGGGTTCAAGCAAGACCAACTCTGTATTTATGCCATCAGTTTTCGTCCGGCAACGACAAGCGATAGGCGGAAGATTCCTTCCGGTACCCGGTACCCGGATGGTGAAAACATGAACCTCTCAAAAATGGTGATTGTCTCCTGATTCTGTAAGAATTATCACGTGCGCTGCAGCTTATGGCTAATTATGAATTTTTTATTTTGTGAATAAAAGATATAATCGCTGGAAGCTTTTTGTATAACATTCATCTAGTTTAAAAGTATACGAAGCAAATTTTTTATTTATTTTTTAATTGTTTTTTTAGACAATAATTGAACTATATCCCGACTTGAAAAAAAACCACAGTGGCAGGAGAGATTTCCATTAATAAATCTATGAAAAACGAAAATTTCAAAAGCATTCTTAATCTATTGTATATGAATGCTGCTATCGGTAAGACAACAATTAGCCATTAAACAAAATGGTGAACGTTTAAAGTTTTATTATCAGAAATAAATACTTGTTTGTGACTTTAAGTTGGTTTAAATATTACATACTTGTAAAAAAAAAAAAAAAAATATCAGTACGAATAACTTTTTATATTTCAATTTTAGACACTAATAAAATGATAAACACGTTGCATTTCTATTACTGTTTATAAATTGTTCACAACAAAATTTTAATTAAAGTTATATTTCAGTCAACCTGAAATAAAAATAAACGATAACGTCATTCGCATTAACTGTAACCAACATCAATCAGCATAAACACGTTCGAACCTCGCGAAAATATATGTTTCACAAAATAATAGACAAGAAATTCTATCTAATAACCCATAGCGACATCCATTAAATCCTAATTTCGAAAACCAGTTTCCTCACAAAACACAACCTAGCAGACACGAACTTTACCCCATAATTTCAACATTTCAAGTAAAAAACCCCGTCCTGAGATAGTAACTTAGCAATATTCACGGTTAAACAAACCGTGAAGACACGTCGCAACTCTTTCCGTTGCAAAATGAAAAATATAGCGTAGAAAAAGCTGTCGCAGCAAAAATGTGCCGCGCTCTTGTGGCAAAGTGATGCATCATTTCTGAGAGTTGTAACAGGATCGACTGGTTGCATCGGTGTGCAACCGTGAGGTGTGCAACGAGGAGAGCCGCATGGACTTAACACGTTTCCTGCACGGAGAAACGAGTCGATCAGTGCGACAAAGAGAAAAGCTGAGAGTACGTGTAAGCAGAGGCACATGTGGAAGATTATTCTGGTTCTCAAGATGAAATGATGTCGAGAACTACCATGATGACGAAGCGCGTTTTATATTTCTGCTATTATACAGGGCGGATTAATGAAAATTGCCATTTTAACCCTTACGTGGACAACCAAAATGTTCACGATTATTGAACAACCAGAATATCCGCGAATTTATACAAATTTTTATTTCGAAAGAGTCCAAATCGAAGGCAAATTATCCAATTAATGAGAATTCGGAGCGATTTTGCGACACGTTCGCAAAAATATAACAAATTATTAGTGGAAATATAGAAATTGTTGTTCATATAAGGAAAAGTGTGGTAAGTCCATTTTTACTGATTTGCTGATTTGCTGACTTTCTGATTTTCTAATTTTCTAATTTTCTGATTTTCTAATTTTCTGATTTTCTGATTTTCCGATTTTCTGATTTTCTAATTTTCTGATTTTCTGATTTTCTGATTTTCTGATTTTTTGATTTGCTGATTTGCTGATTTGCTGATTTGCTGATTTTTATGTCATACGTTGTGATCTTCATACTTATACACTGATAATTAGGGTAAATCCGGGATAGTTTGATCACCGGGAGAGACCGGCCAGTATTAACCCTTTGCCATACTTTGACGAGTCTGACTCGTCACAATTTCGGGCCAGACACGGATAACACGAGTGAGACTCGTGGTCACACTTTCGAGTCAAACATAATTATCGCGATGGAGACTCCTGGTTACAATTTCGAGGCGAACATGAATATTACGAATGAGACTCGTAGGTGTAAAATTTCTAGAAAACTGCTAATGAAAATAAAGACTAAACCTAAACAATTTTGATAGTAACGTTCAACGAGCGCCGGCAGCTACACTTTTGTTCCGGATTTTGCCCGGCTAAATGATAGCGTCATATCTTAAAATGAAACAAATAAAACGGTCTATTATTATTCTCTTACTGACAATTATGTAGTATAAATTACATTTAAAGTTTTGGGGATACTAGAAACTAAAACTGAAAAAGAATATTTCGAGACCTCTGCAAACCAGGATTGGGTTAAATGTGTAGTATGGACGTTGTTTCGTGAAGATTTGTGATTTATGTGGAAAATTGAAGAAAAAGCAACATTAAACTAATTTTCTCTTGTACTGTATTTTGTATGAGCTACATTTTTTAATTTGCAATGTTGGTATTTCTCAATTGAAAAAAGAAATAGATACTTTAATATGTCGATGAGTATGATTTATATATATTCTAAATTACTTAGATGCTTTAATTTGCTTAAAACAAAAATATAAAAAATTCACAGTGCAATGGCTTTTTTCCAAAAAGTTATCCAATTATCCCGGACTTACCCTATAATATTTCTGTAGAATACATGATTTAAGCGCGTTGCTTTAATTCGCCCAAAACAGCAAAAATGTAAAGAACGAATAACGCAATGGCTTCTTTCCAAAAAGTGGTCCAACTATCCCAGACTTATCCTATAATATTTCTGTAGAAATATGATTTAACATGTTAGAGTTCCTTGCTTCCACTGGGATTTAACATTATTACGAAATATTCGAGCAAGAAGAAGAATCGTGAAAATCTTATACGGTATCATAAAATTCTATTACATCAATTATACTAAATATTATTCCTGTTGCATAAAAATTTGTATTACATGAAAAAAAAGCACAGCTTTTAGAAACAGGAAATTTATCGAAGGAATTTAACGAGGAAACGGATGAAAAAAAGAGACGAGAATGATGGAAAATATTTTAAATGTGCTTTTTGTAAGAAGAACCGAGTGAACGAGTACTGTAAGGTGAAAAAATAGAGAAAAAGAACGAAAATATGGGCGAACACACTTGCTGGCTTGGACGATGCAGTGACGCCGATACACGCTGGTCTCTCCGCAAAACTGCATNATGAAAATCTTATACGGTATCATAAAATTCTATTACATTACAAAATTCTATTACATCAATTATACTAAATATTATTCCTGTTGCATAAAAATTTGTATTACATGAAAAAAAAAGCACAGCTTTTAGAAACAGGAGATTTATCGAAGGAATTTAACGAAGAAACGGATGAAAAAAAGAGACGAGAATGATGGAAAATATTTTAAATGTGCTTTTTGTAAGAAGAACCGAGTGAACGAGTACTGTAAGGTGAAAAAATAGAGAAAAAGAACGAAAATATGGGCGAACACACTTGCTGGCTTGGACGATGCAGTGACGCCGATACACGCTGGTCTCTCCGCAAAACTGCATCATCATGGAGCTAACCATGCATGGCATATTTGCATACCGAGATTGACTACCGATCACTGCGAGATTTTGCGCCTTTATGGCCTCCTCAACGTCGATCGTATATTTCGTATCACTTAGACGTCATTGAAATTATGGATTCGAACGTCCGATTCGAGCAGGGTGGTCCTGATTTAGTATCGCTAATGTTGGGTAGCTGATATTACGGGGGCACGGGAAGAATTAATTAAATGAAATTTGCATAATGAGAAACGAAATTACTAACGGTATAAAAATCTTGTTTATAAAAAAGGAGAGAAGATTAGGCATTTACGATGTTTAAAACTAATCTTACTAATGTAAAATTCGCTACCTTTTAAATCTTCAGATTTTTAAACCCTCAAATTTTCGCAAGTTCAAAGTCTGATTATATATTTGCGAATTTTTTAATAACTATCGGATATATAAAATTGCTCAAAAAGAAGTTTAGCACGTTTTCTTATGAAACTGTGTTAAACATATTATTAGAATAATCCAAATATCCTCCTTTTCGATTTTTTTTTTTATTTGCATTATTTTTTTATCATTCTATAGATTTATTTTCATCCTGTTCAGTTTATTTAGAACGTTCTGAAAAATGGGTATACATCTAAATTCATTTACTTCCTGGACCATGTCACTCATACAGCGGGTGATCAAATTATTAGGAGTTACGTATTTTATATTTTTGGTAACATTATGAATAATAAGAACACGTAGGTACCTCTTATGTTCTTGACACATAGATAGACAGTTTGACTATATTTTTATTTGTTGGCGATATAATAAAAAAAAAAAAAACATTGGTTACCCACGTCTAGCATCGAACCTAATATTTTCAATCATTTTTTTGCAAGCCAACCTATTGCAATAAACACCGACACCGTTTACGAAGAACAGCGATAGTAACAGAGTGTTAAGGACAGCTAACGGCTTAATTTATGATACGAACGAAACCTAGCTATTTTTGAGAACGGTCATTTCCACATCTGGCATGTTATTAGTTTACGACCTAGAAATTGGCGAATATTTCGGTGTTTGTCGATTTCTGCTCAATAGCAAAGTTCCGTACCCTAAATCTTCACCAAGAACTGACGCACGTGTACTTCAGCTGCGACCTTCTGACACCGTCACTTCTGCACCTACCTGACTTAGGACTGACGCACGAACTCTGAGGGCGTGACATTGACCACCTCTCTTGACACCAGAATTTGAACTGACTGGACATAGCATGCCTCCCACCCTCTTGGCGACGACACGCCTAACGAGGGTTAGTATTTAAGAAATGTCTCTGTTACGATTAGATTAGAATTGCACAAGCATGGTATTAGAATTGTGAACAACATTAGAACTGCACTAGAACTGCATCAGAACTATCAGAACCATCGTGAACTACTGAACTGTGGAACTTGTACTATCTGAATCAAATATATTATTTTATATTATTGTTTATAAATCGTGTTGGCATCCTTGATGCTAAATAATCGACTCCACGAACACTGTGGGAGTCAACACAGAGCGTTAGCTACAGAGCAACAGCAGTCAATCACTGATGTTGAGTTTCAAAGGAAACAGTGCTAGTAATATCGGGCCAAGAGCAGCTCGAGAGAAGTTAGTTAGTCGCGGAATGTCGGACGAGTAAACTAAAGCCGTGGTTAATATCTCGAAGTCCCGGTAGTTCCTCGAAACGGATGAAGATGATTTCAATGCGAACAATTCTGTACCATTTTTCGTGGCAACAAAAAACGTATACAATTATTACAATTTGTCTGATATTATCTCTATCGTCTTCACTTCCTTTTGTAACTTATTATTATTTTAAAATTTGTAACAAAAGATGGCAATATTCGAAGTAAAGTTACACACTCGTGTATCTACATATTTTTTAATTTAATTTTATCTATCACTGTATTATTAAATTCTGTTATTTGGTTCGAAAATTTTCAAACCAAAGCGAGAAACTCTAATTAGTTCTAATTTTTTGTTGGTAAGAAAAAATTAAATTCTGGTTACAGAGGGTTACGTATCTCAGCCGAGTAAACTAATTAACGTTTAGAAGAAATTTGCTTTTACGTAAATACTACATTTTTAAATATTCCTTTATCAGACCTTGCGCGTTTAATTTCTGCATTTAAAATTAAAGATAATATTTTAAAGGGATACGAATGCGCACTGTGAAGAGGACAGCAAAGTTGTAACTCCAAAGGGATAAAAAGACCGGTTCGTAATTTCTCACAAAAATTCTATAATGTTTTAACCATGCATTTTTTAATATTTTTCGTGATTTTTTGTAAAATATATGCTTCAAGATTTGTTCCTCTTGCATTGTGTATTTTTTGAAATATCTACTATTGTGATCTTTTTGGTACAAATAGAATTCTTGCATTATGTATTTTTTAAAATATCTATTAGGTTGTCCCGAAAAGTTTCTTTCGTTTTATTAATAAGTAATGGATGCGTAATATTTTATGCTTTACGATATATTATTATTTTATACAGGATTCATTTTACGCTATTTTTTCCCTCCATCTCTCGTTTAACAAATACAGCTGAATGTTTATTTAAACATTGCTAAACGAAAGCATTGCGTGAAGATAACGGAAGGAACATCCGGGACAACCTAATATTATTGCGATCTTTTTGGTACGAATAGAATTCAAATTAATGTTTGTAAATGAAGATATTGTTGCGACACTGTGGATCAACCCTTAAGATCGGACTGAACTTGGCGTCCGATCAAGGGTAACATTGGAAACAAGTCTTTAATCGAGGGGTGTCGCAAAGCCCACCGGAAGGGGTGTCAAGGAAAAGTGTTGACGAAGAGAGTATCGCCGGAACCACGAACGAGTGCGGACGCACCGTGGTTCTTGTCTTCCGGTATCACAATTGTACACGATAATAGAGTTTGTAAATACGCTGTAAATAAAGTTCTTAGTAATAAATTGTAAATGAAGAGAAGATGAGTCCCCTGAAAAGGAATCAGGGGAGACCCAGGCGCAACAATATTATTGTTGCAATATTGGTCACGGTACCAGTGTCTATTAGCTTCTTGTGATTGCACAGTGATTAACCCTCTGTAGCGTCGGGTAACTTTGAAGTTACATACTTGTGTATCTGTATTTTTGAAATTTGATTGTGTTTATTTATTGTGTAGAAATATGATCATCATCGGGCGTCTGCCCTTGTGTGCGTGTATGAGTGAGTGTGCATGCGTGATGAATGTATCTAACGAACTGTAACGGTTATGTGTGGTATGAACTACAAAACGAGTGTGACCAAAGTAACATTGCTATAAAGAATTATATCAAATATATATTATAAAGTAATATAAAATAGAATATCATTTTATTTCTCCAAACTCAAGTGTTCACGATCCTGAGCGTGCTGGGTAATACCAAATTCCAAAGATAATTTTAACATATTGCTGTGTAGGTAAATTTTATCACTATATCAGTGTACTCGCAACAATCTTTATAGCAATTATTGACTAAAAAATTTTCAAATCGAAGTGGGGAACTGTAATCGGTTCTAATTTTTTTTTTTTCCCGATACGCAAACAAAATTCCGGCCATAGAGGGTTAAGACTTAACTGACATTAGAAGTATCGAAACTGAAACGAATAATTGCAGTTGTACCTATAATCGTTATAGAATTTTAGCAGAAAGAAACGAAGATCGTTAAGAGAATACCTGTACGATTCTTGAATACCATCGTGTAATGCAATTAACACTAGATTCACGAAACCCGTCAAATTGACGGATTTCAAATTTTACGCTTTAATGTAGCAACTCTGCGCGCCGAAAATACACCCTTAAAATAGAAGTTGATATAAAAAATGTGCTAAATAAATCTCTGTTAAAATCTATGGATTTTAAATTAAATAAGCTGATGTTATTGCAAAAAAACTTCATTTGAATGTACTGATTAAAACAATTGAATTGGTGCCCGTAAATCTAGTGTTAAGTTTTCCGATTTAGTTGATCCTCGTTTTGTTGCTTCTCTGATTAAAATAAATCTTAAAAATGTAAATGAGATACATGAACGAAATGAGCCGTTTCGCGTTCGACGCTGGATATTCATAGATGATAAACGACTTAAAAAGAAGCGAGCCACAAGAAGCAAATTGTGAAGTCATCGCTAAAGGGCAANCGAGTGTGACCAAAGTAACATTGCTATAAAGAATTATATCAAATATATATTATAAAGTAATATAAAATAGAATATCATTTTATTTCTCCAAACTCAAGTGTTCACGATCCTGAGCGTGCTGGGTAATACCAAATTCCAAAGATAATTTTAACATATTGCTGTGTAGGTAAATTTTATCACTATATCAGTGTACTCGCAACAATCTTTATAGCAATTATTGACTAAAAAATTTTCAAATCGAAGTGGGGAACTGTAATCGGTTCTAATTTTTTTTTTTTCCCGATACGCAAACAAAATTCCGGCCATAGAGGGTTAAGACTTAACTGACATTAGAAGTATCGAAACTGAAACGAATAATTGCAGTTGTACCTATAATCGTTATAGAATTTTAGCAGAAAGAAACGAAGATCGTTAAGAGAATACCTGTACGATTCTTGAATACCATCGTGTAATGCAATTAACACTAGATTCACGAAACCCGTCAAATTAACGGATTTCAAATTTTACGCTTTAATGTAGCAACTCTGCGCGCCGAAAATACACCCTTAAAATAGAAGTTGATATAAAAAATGTGCTAAATAAATCTCTGTTAAAATCTATGGATTTTAAATTAAATAAGCTGATGTTATTGCAAAAAAACTTCATTTGAATGTACTGATTAAAACAATTGAATTGGTGCCCGTAAATCTAGTGTTAAGTTTTCCGATTTAGTTGATCCTCGTTTTGTTGCTTCTCTGATTAAAATAAATCTTAAAAATGTAAATGAGATACATGAACGAAATGAGCCGTTTCGCGTTCGACGCTGGATATTCATAGATGATAAACGACTTAAAAAGAAGCGAGCCACAAGAAGCAAATTGTGAAGTCATCGCTAAAGGGCAAGAAACGAAGTGGTCCAGTAAGATTTTATTACGCCGCTAATGCAGGAAGTTGGACTGAAATATCAAGTAATTTGAGAAAATATGAAGAACACCGACAATGCATTTCATAAAATTACGAGAAAACATATACCATTAACTGGTACTTTTTAAACTGTCCGTCCATTAACGTTTCACATAAATCTCACAGCTTCGTAACGACATGTAAAAAGACGACACCTGTCAACGACAAATTTCTCAATTTCAACAATCTCGTATTTTATCGATTTTCTTGGAAGATCCAGGAAATAGATCAGTTAAACAGCATACAGCGGATGATTAAATTATTATGACCACTTCGAAATAACTACTTAGAGATACTTAGAGATCTTCGAACCTCGTTTGTACGATTTCCAACTTTTAATTTTCGTTTATCCAATCTTGACGAACCAGTCGACTTCCTTTTGACACTAGATTTATGGAACTCGTCAATCTGATGGATTTCAAATATCGTGCTTAAAATTAACAAGCGTATGCGCGGGAAATGCACGCTCAAAATGAAATTTATACAGAAAAGATGCGCTAAATAAACCTCTAATGACAGCAATGATGATATCACTTTTTCTAAATAAACGATGGCCGATATAAAAAAAATACGTGTCTAATATTTTTTTCGAGATCTACAGTGAGTGATCAAATTATTATGATCGCTTCCAAATAATTATTTATTCAAACTTTGAGCAATAATGGAATTGAAAGTACACTTGAAATAACATCTTTTTTCAGTACAAAAATTATTCTTAGTTTTTTAACCCTTTGCACTCCGCTGGCGCCGCTACGGCGACGTATAATTTTCTTCAGAGATTATATTTTGAATCAGATTCTATATTTT
>SMSQ01001542.1:0-13458 GCA_019453375.1 Ctenoplectra terminalis
CGTAACGGAAATATCAAGAAGAACGACCGGCTATACTGGTAATTACCATCGAGTCCTTCTGCTGAAATTAATAAGGGTGGAATCGCGGACGATGTAGAAGGACGTACGCCTTAATTATTGGACCACAGGCAGGCCTGTGAAACTATGTGCGTTCAGTAGCAAAATTTCATCGAGTTGCTTGATGCTGGTACAAGAGGGTGGTGGTTGGGGAGGAGCTTGGAAACAGCGTACCGGTATAATAAGCTGCCCTTTAAAACCAACCGAGCTTGTTCGTTCAAAAGCCCACCAAGGAAACGTGCTTACAGGATTTCCGCCGCGATTCACCTGCTCCTTATTTCGATCCGCAACGAGAACATGCTCGAGAAACAAATATTCTTGCTAGTTGCTGGGCTACTTTTAAATTACGTCACCAATCCAGCTTGAAAAAATCCTTCTCGTTGGAACGGAATTATTTTTTTTCGGATTAAAGCGCTACTTTTCTTCGTTTTTTTTCCCCCTTGGAACTTGTTAATCGATCGTTTCGATTCAAGTTCTCAACTCGTGATAAATTATTTATAAATTTTATGAGGCTGAAGGTTTGATAATGTTAATCAGGAGGATGAAAGTACAGGGTTGCGAGGTCGGAGTCGGAATTCGAAGGGAATTTTTGATGGTCGAAGTCTGAGTCGTAGTTGGAAGAAAATATGTTAATTTCGACTCCGAAAATTGTAAATTCCGAAGCGTGATCTGTCGTGGCCGTATAAAGATCGATGAAACGAGTGGCGACAAAGGTGGCAAGAAGTAAATCAAACTCGTAGCTTTGTGTGAAATTGGCCATGCGTATAGATTAATAATCTATCATAAATGTAGAAGTCGGAGTCGGAGTTGAGAATTTTGATCGACGACTCTGCAAGCTTAGGAGAGACGTTATACGAAAGTTCTTTGCCAATTACTTTCGAAAAGTTCGCAGATCCGAGGATTCAGACGTTCAGTTAACACTTCATTAATTCAGCAATGAAAGCGGAACCTACGTTTCAAATGGGTCGAGTTTCAGGCGCGCTTAATGCGCATAATACACGGTTGCTCGTTTCGTAATTTCTCGAGTGTGTTCGTTAAATGAAATCCTGAAGCCAGCGGCGTTTTAACACCTTTCTTCGACAACTCGCGAAACTTCTAATCGGATCTAATCTTGATAAAACGCGGCTACGTATGCCCCACCGACAACAGAAACTTCAGTCGGGACTTACAGTCGTAAGCGTGGATTAAGGCAGTAAGCTTATAACCGGGCCGCTATAATTATCTAAAATCTGTTCGCCTCGGGCCAAGTGATTACAAAGATCTCGCCGTCCTCTGGAGCTTCTTGGTTAATTTCAAAGATGGGTGTCGGTGTATCGCGCCAGGGAGGAGGGTTAAGACAGCTTCAACGTCTTTGTTGTTTTCCTTGCAGCTTGAGAATATACCGACGTTGAGACTGTGCGTTTTATGTTTCTTGCCTATTCAAAAAATTAATTATAAGAGTAGTGGAATCCATATTTGGAAACCTAGATTGTAAGAAAGAAGAGCTTTAAATAATCTTTTTATTGGTTCTATTATATTTTATTTTATTTTGTTTTATTTTATTATAAATATTTCAAGCGTGACGTGAAGCTTAGCAAACTGTTATATATTATTTTTTGGCTAATTACATGTTATCTGTTATAGCGATAGGATTTATCCCTTTCGATTTTGAAGCATGCGTTTCCGAGTACGATGCGATGGACACTTTTCAGCGGAGGGCTGTAAAATAAATTTCTGGGAACTGTTACGAGGGGCGAAACCACGCTGGTGAAATAACCCTTTGAGCGTCGAACGACGATATATAGTTTCGTTGTGTACGAGCCAAAAATACAGGGGTTACGAACGCATCGTTGAAACGTCGGGAGATTGATGCCTCGGAAATACTGTTCGAAACTAACGCGAATAAAACTAAATGCGTATAAATCTGTCCTGCGAGCTATCATAAATCCAAGGGATCTATAAATCTGTTAGGTATGATGCATAAACAGTTCCCCTCGATATTATAAATTCCTCCCTTCATCAGCGTTTTCCGCTTGTTTCGAATTCATTACGAGGAACAGGAATGAAAAAGGCAAAAGAAAAATTGTACAAATAATAAGGTAAACAATTGGCGCCTCGAAATAACAATTTCAATCAAGATTAGAACACGGTAGAGGCGGAACTCTGCGTCACGCGTTACGATTGCGCGCGTAATTTAAATTTTAAATTTTCCGCGTCCAACCCACGCACGAATGCAAATATTAATACATGCAAACCGCGAAGAAAGCGTATCGCGCGAATTACTACATTTGCGATCAGCCGGAAGTTATCGTTCGTTTGCTTGTTTTTATTTCTTCCGTGTCGATGCAAGGCTGTCGTGTTTGTACCTTGCGCGATCCGTGTAAGTTACGTGACAAGAGACGTTTGCGCGCGCTCTGGCGTACATCAAAGGGATGTAAAAATGGGTTTCAACGAAAGGACCACGAGCTTAACGAGAGGAAAATCAGTGACGAGGGCTGTAGTTGTTATCCGCCTTCTAATAGGCGCCTATGGAGTAATGACTCGTGACAACTTTAATAACACGCGGCTGCTAATAATAAGTTGCTGATAAAATTAACGAAACGTAATCTTCGCCGCGCGTGCAACTTTGTAAACGATTCTCGATCAACGAAAAAAGCAGTAACAAACGTTTTCAAGATTTTTTGTAAAAAAAGGAAGAAAAAAAATTATTTTGTTGTCAAAACGATTTTTTTACTGTTCCATTCGAGGTAAAATTTTCGAACGAGTGCGAAAAATTCAACAAAAATTTGATCGCGACGCGTGATACAGTTTTAATAAAATATCACGCGCCTGTGAGGAATGTTTCGAATTCGGAAGCCTGTTTGATACGATCAGAAAATTATGTTTCACCGATCGTGTACGCGTGAAACACAGGTAAATTCATTGGAAACGGGTGCCAAAGCGCTCTGATTGTTAGTTGTGTTCCTTTTTTTCCCAACTTTTATTGTCACTCTTAAACGAAGGTAAATCGAACCCATTGAAAGCTACGATACCAGCGTGGAACATGAAATATGGGAGAATATCGTGTCTATCCGCTTAATTCTATATTCACGAAAAAAAAGGATTTCAGCGACGATGAAGCTTCGTTCGAAGCACACTTCACTTAATGGATTGCTGACTTGGTAATTACCGTTAGAGTACTACGTAATTTAGTCGTTCTTAACGAGCCATGGTTAGGGGAATGTATTACTCTCTTAAGTTAGGCCTAGTTCTCGTTTTTGAAGAAAAAATTGATCAAAAAAATTGAGTGGTTCTTACTAATAACTATTTTTAACAATTCTATTAACCACTATTTTTTTGTCACGCGACTATTTTCACACCTCTGTCCTGAGCTCTAATATTAAGCTAAGAACGTAAAAACTGCCGGAATTTTCGCTACGAAAGCCCTAATCTTTTCGTCGGATGACGTCTAACAGAAACGTCCCGAGTCGTTGAAGCTTTTCCTTTCCGTCCAAGAAACGACTAGTAAAATTCTCGTGGAAACAGGTTACGCGCGTTAAATATTTATGAGAGCTTCCGTTACCTTTGCCACCGTTTTTTCTCCTCGTACTCCTCCCTCTCCCCGATACTTCTTCCTTTATTTTTTCGTGTCTTTTTCTGTTTGCTTAACCGTACACGACCGGCGAAAACTTTACAACGGCGTAGGTATTTGTCGGTGCCCGTCCGGCACAGCATCCGGACCGACGGGTCATTTGTTACAAAAATGGCCCCGCGTTATAACGGAGAAAGGACGGGAGAGTATGTCCTTTTCCAGTCTCCCCGTTGACGGAATCGGAGCCGTCCAGCAATTTTCCAGAAACTTCCAAAAACCGCGTTCCGTCCGATCCGGACGCGTCACCGTACGTTTCGTTTCGTTCCTCCTCGTACGATTTCCTGTTGGCTAGCGCTGCACCGGAAGCTGTTACGGGGCGTACGGGCGTTCCAAAGTTTCGCGACGACAAACGTTGGAATTATGTTCGGGGAACACACTGGAGGATTCCTACGTTTTTTTCTTTTCTCTCTTTTTTTTTCATATTTTGGTGAAAATCGGATTTATTTTAGAAACAGTGTACGTAGATTACGGCGATAGGGAGAATTAATTTTCGCGGCAGACTAGATGGAAGGTTTTTTAAAATTTCCGATCGTGTTGGTTCGCGATTTGGGTCAAGTTTGACGATGAAATTAATATATATCGTTAGCTTGCACCTATGAAACGTATTTCTACGTGGTGAATAATTAACGAATTATTATCTCGAATTCTTTATTTGTTTTTCTTTTTTTTTTTTGTTTTGTTTAATTTAGAATTGTTTCAGTGTTATGTCAGTCCGGTAATTTGGACTAAAAATTCAAAGTTGTCATATATAGTACGTTGAATACGGAAAATGGAAATGATTCTTTGTTAATGCACAATGAAATCCTCTTACCGTTGCTTCCATCGTGCTCGTTCCGTTAAAAACATATAAATTGTTCGTCAGAAAATTTACATGCAATGGAATCGGTCGGGAAATTCGGTGAATTTATATATTCATTTATAACAACGAACGGGATGAGCACTCGTCCGAAGGGAAAAATTAGTGCGGCCTCGACGGTGAAACTTCGATCGCGCCTTTAAATCAGCGCTTTGTTTCGCGGGACAAAGTGAAACAAGCTGGTAATTTGCGCCGGTTTCCTTCTATTTATCGGCGTTACCAAACACTTTATTGACCGGTGCTGATTTTATTGCGTTACGTGCACATGCCTCTCATGAATATTGTGCGAAAAAGGAAACGGTGGATGGGAGTTACTTAAATTCCTTTCTTCTTTGATTGGTCTTGCTTCTATTGCGGAGAGAATTCCATCGAGATAATCAAACGAACCAGGTAATCAATGCAATAATATATTTATCAGAGAAACGTTGAAGGGATATTACGTTGTTTCGTTTAATGTAAAGCGACATTAAGCTTGTAACGTAAAAAAGCGTTACGCTTCCTTTGTGTTTCGTTCAATAAATTTCTAGAAAAATATATATTCCTCCGAACAAATATTTTATATTCGTTTCCTTTATGTTAACGCGAGCTCAAATTGTAATGATTTCTTTTTTTTCCTCCGTATTCACCGTTCGACGAATCGTTCGTTGGAAAGAACTCGCTTTTCGGTCAGTTTGGTTAGCCTACAAATCCTATCATTGAAACATCGTTGACAATGATTTTTCGTTATTTCGCCAACTAAATATCTTCCACCACGTTCGATTCATGTTCCGTCGGACATTCAGAATGCTTCTTTATTTGTTCTCCTCGTAGCGTCGAAATTAAAAGAATTCAATAGGGAAGGGGGTAACGAATCGCAACGCGTTTTTAATAAAAATTTCATTGTTGTAACGCCGTACGAAACAATTACTCATGGAATTATTTCGCGACGAGCCATCGAACGTGAAAGGCGTTATAATTGAAAAACATTAATTTCACGTACGATTGTCGAGCGGAACGGCGAACGATTTTTCATTGTTGCAACAAAACCGAATGGAATGGAACTAAATAACGAAACTATCCGATGAAAATGTGGGAATAAAAATCGTGTTTTCAAATAAAATTGCAAAGGGCAAAAAAATACATGTAATTTCCCATTGTGTAATTTTCATTTCTCTCCAATTTAATTCAATTTCAACGTTTGTTACGCATTTCGTCATTAGTCTTTCTGTACCCCATCGTAAATTCAAACATACATCGAACATGGCAAACTGTTCTATCTATCGCACCATCCCATGGTTCGTTCCCATTTACCCCACGAAAAACACCATATTTCCCTCATGTTCGTGGCTTTGACTTACCGCTAGATCGCAGTAAATACATTTACCGGTTTGTTTCCCGAGCGAAATATGCATGGAAATTACTATTTCCCGTAGCCCAATGCTCCAGTAAATCACATTGCCGGAAGAGTGAAAATTGTCTTGGGAAAGAAGGTAGATAAGCACAGCGTGTAGGTACCTTGGGAGGATGGCGTATCAGGCTTACCAATCCCACGTTCTTCTGGTCTTACGTGTGTTGGTACCTTGTACCATACTTATACGTACGTTCGAAAAGAGTGCCAGAATATTTTGCAGGACGTTCTCGGAAGATTCACGATAGCAACTACTCGACGGAGAACGTTCGTTCGGTTTTGTCGTCTCACCCATAGGTCCTTGCAATAACAATTGGAGCATTCATGAGAAAATAGTGCGCGGTAACCTGGATCTAGTGTATGCGACCATTCAGGCAGGGTGAGAAAATATTTGCACTCTATCGAGCCTGTATTTAAGCAAATATTTTCCCGCCATACGCGGACCGATATGAATTATTTATAATGGCGGCGGTATTGTTTGCTATTCGTATCGTTAAATCGAGGCGTTATTAATTTCCAACTTCTTTGTGTTTTTTATGTTCACGTTGGGATATTTTTATTGTAAATTGCATCGATTCAAGGGGTCGAGTCTTTTTAAATGTGAATTTTAATTGTACGCAATAAATTCGAAATTATAAATAGATAAGGATAAAAGAATAGTAATAGGAATAACAAGAATTCTTAATTTTCTTTATATTTGAACCATTAAACCATGCTCAGAGTTCGGAAACCAAGCAAGCTCCACACCACGAATTAAAGCATCCATCGCGGTCGGTTGGTCAGAGAGCAAGGGGTGAGCGCGACGGTGTGTCTCGAGGACGTTTTTGCCGGGGTGTTTTCTACGAGGCGGAGAAACGGCACGCGGCGCGTACACGCCATGCAAACCAGCTAATTGGTATGTTGCTACCACGACCCGGTTCTATAAAGTGCTCCACCACTCTGTTGGAATACGGAATGCATTCTGACCCTCGGAGGGGCGTCTCCGTTAAATGGGTCAGCCTTATTTATCGCGGTGTATGCGCGCATACGGCGATCACTGCGAGAAATCGCGATAAGATTTCGCCTCCGGGACTTCAGAGACCGGCGTAGATGCCGTGAAATTTGCGTCTCAAACTTTTCGCGGACTACCCTTCTGCATCCTTGATGAGTGTGCCGTCGCGATTTTGCGAGCCCCTCGGAATTATGCATCCGGTGTTTTCGGATCGTCCCTTCTCTGGGGACGAAAGTAAGCAATACTGTGGGCGGTAGCCATTTTTGAATGTAAATTTTAGGAGGGAACGGTTTCTCGATGAACCGTAGTTACGTGATATCAATACGATTTAAGGCGATATCAAGATTAACCCCTTGCCGTACTTCGGCGAGTCTGAGTCGTGATCACAATTTCGGGCCAAACACGAATATCACGAGTGGAACTTCTTGTATCAAAGTTCTAGTTAACGGTTAACGAAAATAAGGAGTGAAACTTAAACAATCACGGCAGTAGCGTTCGACGAGCGTCGGCCGTTCCACTTCTGTCCCGGATTTTGATCGGCTAAATGGTAGCGCAAGGGGTTAACAGGGGCTTACGCTATTGAAAAATATACACGATCGAATTTTGATCTATATTTAATCGCATTTGAATAAATTTGAATAGCTTTAAAAATGATCGGGCAGGTTACGTTAATATTCAATAGGTTTAATCGTATTTTGANCAATCATGGCAGTAGCGTTCGACGAGCGTCGGCCGTTCCACTTCTGTCCCGGATTTTGATCGGCTAAATGGTAGCGCAAGGGGTTAACAGGGGCTTACGCTATTGAAAAATATACACGATCGAATTTTGATCTATATTTAATCGCATTTGAATAAATTTGAATAGCTTTAAAAATGATCGGGCAGGTTACGTTAATATTCAATAGGTTTAATCGTATTTTGATCATGGGTCTCGAAATTTCAAAACGCGAGTTGCTAATTTTGAGGAGGAAAAACATGCGATTACTGGTTTCAGATTATGCTTAGTCACGATACAGGGAGGATGTAATCAGAGGTTAGCATGGTCCATTCCCGGGTTAATTAATCGTGTAAACGAAACTTTATTTACACGCACGGGGAGTATAGCACACGGTTGAACGGAATTTATGTTGTGTACAATTTTATGAATTACGAAAGCATTTATTGAATCGCGCAATTTTCGATCGCGACACATGGGAACGCGTTTACGAGTTATTCGATATGAAAAGGTTATCGACATGGACTTCTGTGCACTCGTTATTAGCCGTATCGAGTCGTGGGATCTGGAAATTTCTTAATAAGGCCTTATTCTTCCGTCAACGCTGCGACGTTGTTGCCGAAGTAAATTATACCGGTGAATGTGGATGGACCTCCATGTTACACGTATAATACGTCCTAAAGTTTCGTTAAAGAAGATTATTTTCTTTACTTACGCGTTAGTTTTGCGAGAAACTTAAAATTGAGCTCGAAACGTTAACTCGTATGGAAACAAAGTTTCTCGGAATGTACTTAAATTCCGAGTGCTTGCTATTCATGAGATTTATAATCTACATTTTATACCGTGTCTTCTGCCTTTTTTTCTTTGTTAAAAAAATAAAACTGGTATCCTTAAAATAAGAATTTCAACATTCTCCGCTATTGTTCGCGTTTCAACCATTTCGGTACCGCTGAAATATGTATGCGTTCGAAATAAAAAGTTCGCTGTGAGCGATCTGATCAGCTTTAGAACATTCCATCTTGAATTTATGGAAGAAATTTAAAGACGTGAATGATGACAGGTTTACCGAGTGAAACTACGATACGATTTAGCCATGGTTGGAACGTCAGCGAGGCCAGACGAAATTCGTGGGCTAAAAGTTTGCGGAGGTGTTGGCGCATTCTCAATAAGTAGCCTCAAACTTGGAAATCTCCGAAGTTCGCCGGGAGATATCTTCTTGTTCGGCTGTCTAGCTCGATACTTGGCCGCTTCTCGCTGACCCTTCTCGGATTATTTCGGAAATAACGAAGCCCAAACTTGTTTATTCAGATTTAAATTAAACCTTAATTGACGTTGCCACCGCTCCGAATAATTGAATACTTGGTTACCGGATTAAATGTGCTGCATTAAACGGTCCGCGTGATTATTAGCAATTTAAAAAAGTCCCGTTAATTGAATTCCCCTTAAATATTCACCTCGTTAGACGAATGTTATGTAAAACATCGAGCTTAAGAATTGGTCGTTCTTGTATACCGAAAACGTTTTATCCCCAATTGGAATTGTTTCCGAGCACACTTTTAACGTCAGTTTAGTGGTTAAAGATTTATTTTTAAGCGATTCAGGGTATATAGATTCAGGGAAAAGAGGATCCTAAACAAGTTCTTTATAAAAATGAGTTTGGTTTGAAATTTTTCTGGGCCTCCGATAGCTTCGAGAGGATCTGTACGGTATTATGGTAATGCGAGCATACTCGTAAGGGACGCGTTATTGATGTATAGTTGAGTGGAAGACAAGTGTGACGCGAAACTTAGGAAATACGAAGCTTAATCGTATATATACGTATTTCGAAGGAAGAGGGATCTTGTCTTATGCTTGATACTACTCGAATACTTTATTTCTACCTTCTTAAACTTTCACATACCCTTTCGAACTCTTAACTATCCCCTATACGATACTTTCCTACCAATTAATCAAAACCAAAATCCAATCGAATTCTTACGACCAGGACCAACAATAGAATCGGCACGATCCGTCTTTACCTTTATCCATCGATAAGAGACGATCGTGAACGATACTCGGTCAGGCAACGAGTCGGTAATTAAATTCCCCGACAGAGGAGGGTGCATCGTTGGCGCGTTTTAGTTTACCCCTTTAACCCGCGTCGTTCGACCACTGGAAAAAGATAGACGAATGCAGATCCCATCGATTTGCATGTCGCCGTTGCCGTGTAACTCGATTTGTCGCGGCTACCTTCGTATTTTTGACGGCTGCCGCGCATCGACTCGATCGACTCGATGCCTTCGATACCACCGCGCAACCCACACTATCCGCGTCCCTTTCCACCCTCTCTTTTTCCCATCCATACTTCAGCCCTCTATTTCCGGGTGTTCACGCATAAATTCGGTATTTTATGTTTCTATAACGATACACTCGCGGCATGAAACATTGAATTTCGGCCGCGCGAACCGCCATTAATGCGCCGTCGAAATAAATCCGACCCCTCTGAAAATGGATCGCTCGATGTGTATTAACGTTCTCGCGTTCCCCAAAGTGACCGCATAAATAAAGCGATTCAAGTTGCAGCTTGGCGCCCGGTTGGAATATTTTCTCGCTCTCCAAGGCGCGATACTGAAACAAATGCTCGTACGTATGCACTAATACATAGAGATACAGCGTGAGAAAGAGAGAGAGGGTAACGGTATTGAGTGACCGAAACAATTTGCACTCGTTCCACTGCGGCTGAATTTTATGAACTTTCACGGGCAACTCGTTGCGCAATTCATTACCCTGCGATGCAGTTCCCTTGTCGGTTCCATTTGAGAACAATCGCGTTTGCACGGCGTGTCGCGATACCCTGTTGGCTACTTTCAAGAACCTCGCTCGCTTGGCAATTTAAACGTTCCTGTCGGATCGTCAAGTATCTTTTTGTTTGTTCAATGAATGTCGAAAAATATTCATCTGTAAATAACTGTCAACTCTTTGGAAGCAAAAATGGAACGCGTTAATTTTTAATTTAAAATCAATGACTACTATGCTCTGGTCCATATATTCGATGAAACGTTACCAGTAATACATTTTACCATCAATCTACCATTCATGTTGTTATCGAGAAACAACATGAATAATAATAAAGTAGGGAAAAACGTCGCGAAACTCGTCGGCCACCATTAGAAACTGCCGTCAGAAGTTTGCATAGCGAGTTCATCTAGTGGCGCAGTTTCTACAACTCGGGTTGAACGTGTGTACGACGCGCGAAAGCATTAGCGTGTGACGTATTTAAGTTTCGCGTATGAAATCCGCGGCAGTCATGGCTGCTGCGAGCACCGGAGCTTTCGCAGCAGCTGGCATTACAATTTGGAAATCCTCCATTAAATAAGTCAACCCGAGAAACTTCGCTTCGCCCGTCTGCGATCGCGATAGGCGTTTGAGATTTTAATTAAGACCAGCCTGCACTTCCGTCCGGAGATTTTCGTCTTTTACCGAGCCGTTTATGCATCCTCGATCAGTCTTCTAAATCTAAAACTATATAGCTGTTTACACTCGATATCGATAATTCTAGAAATCATTTGCGAGAATTGTAAAAAAATGTACTTTAAAATTAATCTTCTTCTCACTTCAAATTCATTTACGAGAAACTATATCAAAGAATCTTTATAATATAATTCTAGCCCGTACCTACTCGAATAAAATATGTTTGCTCTCTTAACAAGGTTGTAACGCTGAAGGTACTTCATTAAATTTTTACCTATCTCCACTTATACATATATCGCATATCTATGAATTAAAGTTCTCAGAACTTACTCCACTTTTCCATCATCCTTCTATCCAATGGACGACAGATTAAAAGTACTCGTGATACCCAAAAGAATCATACCATTTCACCAAAACTTTGCCGATACGTTCATTTTTTCTCTCAGAAGTAACAGAAAACTAAAAGCTCGGGTCGAGCAAGCACAACCCGTCTCGTCGGAGGCACATCCGAGGACAGCAGGCTGCCGGAGCCGCGAGCATGCAAGGTTCGCAGAGCGCACAGATGGAAGTAGGAACGCGATGCTCGTAAGTGCATAACAATAAAAAGTCTTCCGTGGAGGAAGCGACGGCCAGTGAATTACGCGAGGCGCCAGTTATTTCGTATGCATATCGTGCCCACGTCTGCGTGTTCGAGGTGCATTTTTATAATAACACTGCCAGACGTTCGTGCGTTTTCAATTTTAATTACACTCTGACACTCTTCGTTTTACCATTCTTAAATTTCTTTCAACTTCGCGCGAATTTATCCTTCCAGGTGACACGAAAGCGAAAGAAAAGTTTCACAGTCGACGTTCTTCGGAGGGCCGAACAGATCAGACTTCGAACTTACGTATTTTCGAGTTCGCTCGAAGAACAAATGACCACGTTTCGAGAAGACGACAGAAAGGTTTGATTCCAATTTATTCGCGATCTTTCCGCGCGAAGTTTTNTCGGAGGCACATCCGAGGACAGCAGGCTGCCGGAGCCGCGAGCATGCAAGGTTCGCAGAGCGCACAGATGGAAGTAGGAACGCGATGCTCGTAAGTGCATAACAATAAAAAGTCTTCCGTGGAGGAAGCGACGGCCAGTGAATTACGCGAGGCGCCAGTTATTTCGTATGCATATCGTGCCCACGTCTGCGTGTTCGAGGTGCATTTTTATAATAACACTGCCAGACGTTCGTGCGTTTTCAATTTTAATTACACTCTGACACTCTTCGTTTTACCATTCTTAAATTTCTTTCAACTTCGCGCGAATTTATCCTTCCAGGTGACACGAAAGCGAAAGAAAAGTTTCACAGTCGACGTTCTTCGGAGGGCCGAACAGATCAGACTTCGAACTTACGTATTTTCGAGTTCGCTCGAAGAACAAATGACCACGTTTCGAGAAGACGACAGAAAGGTTTGATTCCAATTTATTCGCGATCTTTCCGCGCGAAGTTTTACATTCTCGATGATAGTTACACAGATCTGATTAAAGACGACGCCGCGAGACAATTTGCCTAGTTAAATTTCAAAGTCAGGCGACGCTGAATTTTTCAACAGTTCTGAACTCGTCCTGGAAAACTGGTCGCCAACTTTTCTTCTAATTGAACACAAGATTTCGCCTGCGAAGGTACCACGACGACGCGTTCCACGAGACGAAGCGTGTGCACTTATGGCATCCGTTGCATATGTAGGTCGCGTCGTTTCACTCTCCTAACATTTTTCTTTGTCCGTTATCGTGCTTCTTTTTTCAATGATTATAGCCGATGCTTTTAAGCCCTCCGTGAAAACTTGCTTCTTCTCCGATGCAACGACGGAGAAACGGGTTTTGCACGTGTGTCGTATAAACTTGCGAGACGATAGACAAACAAGATGATGCTCGAACGAATTTATCTTGTAAACAGTCGAATGAAACGTTAGCGTTAGCGTTCGATAGGTTGGACATAGAGTGCCTCGTTTTCGGTTTCGAAATTTACGCACCCTCTTCAAGATTACGTGCTCGCCGCGTTGAATATTCATGACCGACCCGAAACGGGATATATTCAGGACGTTAATTCCACAGTAATAGGCGACTATCTTCCTAAATGATACATGTACCTACCCTTATCGATTGATTTTTTAGAAAATTGCAGAACATTAATCCAAACTACTCTTCGAAGGTTACAAACGAGTTTCTAGGTACTAAAATTCACGAGAATACAAAATCTTGCCGAGACGAGTCGCAGTTGCTTGTTGCAACTGGCTGGCAACAATTCAACGCGTACAATTGACGTCACGCTCGCACTGTTTCGAATTAATGAAGCAGAACCTGCTCGAAGTTTAGTGGTTGGTAGCGTTCTATCCACGAGATGGAGAGAGAGAGAGAGAGA
>SMSQ01001546.1:0-34897 GCA_019453375.1 Ctenoplectra terminalis
TTTTTAAAATTGTAACAACCTAGTGATTTATTTTCAATTTTTGTTTCTCTATATTTTTTTCCTATCCTATACATTTCTCCGTTTATCACTGGTGCATAAATATGGTTCTGGTGGCTCTTTCGAAAATGTTCAAGTCTCCGAGCCAGATACCCGTACTTAACATGCGAGCAACGAGCTGACATAAACACGTATGCTTATTCTACTCTGGACGCTGCACTCGCAACTCCACAGATTTGCATGTTGACTCACTTGAAATCTTGACAGTACAGTAGATTAGCGAGCCACTGCCGAACATACAACACGGTTGTTCAAAAAGAAACGAAGGAAAATGTTTTAAAGTATATTAAAAATTCTCTTCAACAAGGTATCAGTTGTTGCGTAAGATATTAAACTTTAGATACCTTTTGCGCGTTTTAAATGAGATATCGTGTCCCACCGTGGATCTCGAAGCAGAACTTCAAACGCAAATTTACTTTTATCGAACAGGAATATTATATTGACAATTCTGACAGGGACTCTAACGTTTACGTGCAACGCGAGTTTTTTTTACACATTTCATAATTCATTTTTTCGTATTTATTTTACTTCTATCCTTCACACGATGCTGCGTATGCTTGCTGAAATATTTTCACGTTTCTTTGGATCGCGATAAAGAAATACAGTTTGGGATTCTTTAAGCTAAACAGTTTGGTAACAATGGAGAATAGCAAATTCTTTTTGACGAAGACAGTGACAAATTGCACATGCGTAGGTTATATTAAGAGGAACGATAATATTAACGTGAAATATATTACTTTCTACTTGGCGTCGCAACGTTTACACTTTAAATTGTACAAATCAAGCAAGTAACAAGCGACGTTTCAAAGCCAATATTTTATTCAGCAAAATTCACTAAATCTTTATACTGGACGTCGAATTGGCGTTGCGACAAAACAGGCCCAATTAAATAGAAATAACGACGAGAAGACTAATAGCGCTCATTTTGTATTGCGCAAGTGTCTTGAAATTAGGCCAGAAATCAGACCATCGGTCAACCATCGTACGGAAAGACGAATATTTCACAAGCTGATACTTTCAGTCTAAGCACTGAAAGGCTGTGTGACTTTTTCTACGTGCAAAGAGAATTCGTGAAAGTATTTATAGCCGCTAAGAATATTCCTTGAAGCAGGACGATGCGGTTTAGCGCATTCAGCAACGGATAAAGCGGTGGCGCGCGAAATATTATCGATATCGATATTAATATTAACGACGACACTCTTGGGTATTTACTTTTAAAATTCTGTTTTGGGAATTAGTTGCACCTAAAATATTCTTCTCAGACCGATACCTAACTTGTTAAAAAAATTAATAGATCTCAGTTTGTAACATTACCAGAATATTATTTAAGATTTCTAACTAGATTTTAGCTAGATTTAATCTGCTAATTTACGTTCTACATTTTTGGATACAATCATTTATTTATCAGAGGATATTCCATGTTTTAACGAATCGTTACAGTTTTATTCACGATACGGAATCATATTCCCCCTTTCAAGGAATAGAACCAGCTAACCCTCTATGGCGCCGTGTGACTTAACACTAAACCTACCGACGATTAAATTACACCTATTTGTATCAAAGAAATTACAATAGTAGATACTTGGAGAAATACAGAATGCGTCAGAAATAAATCTTTAATCGTACATTTTACAGAAAATCACGGAAAAATACCCAAAAGTGCATCGTTAATAATCTATAAAATAAGAGGGGTAAGAAATTACGAACCGGTGATTTGACCGCTTTGGTAGCTTTAGTGTTAAAAGTTACCAACTAATGTATCCATATTTAAAAAAATTTTATCGAGTTATCGCTGTACTATTAAATTTAATTACTATATTTCTGTAGTGTTACCACAATCTATGTACATCAATTATTAGTTAAAAAATTTTCAAATCAAAGTGAAAAACTGTAAACAATCGTAATTTTTTCTCTGGAAAGTACACAAAATTCGGTCTACAGAGGCTTAACCCTTTAATATTTTTTAATCCCCTGGTTTGAGGAAATTTCTAATTAGAAAACGACTCCATTAACAGGATAGAAGAATAGCATGAAATTGAACCAGTAAGTACTTTTATCGATACGAAGAGAACGCTGCCTTTGCTTTCACTATTACCAGAAGAACGAAACCACACGTGCAGCCACCTTTTCATCAGAAATAGCATTGCTTTATTTTCTCCACGATTACCTTGCATTCTATGGATCGATAGAGAGAAATAGAAGAGCTTCGATTTTTAGAGCTAACTGTAAATATCGATGCAGATATCGATGCACCGATCATTTTTGCTTCGTCTCACCTATTCGGAGAACGATTTTTCACGCAGAAACTCTTCGCACGCAATAAGCGTGCAAAAGTATTCATCCACATTTTTGTGGCTCTTCGCTGGTCGTATTTCTTACTTCGAAGCAATGTCCTGGAGTTTATATTAAATTCTCTGGATGTTATTCACATTTCACGTTTTTTCCTCCCGTCATTATTCGATATTACTCGGCATTGTCCATCCGGATCCTTCCTGCCTCGCGAGTTTGCTTTCCTCAGGGTCGATAAGCTGAAAGCACAAGCGCCATTCCGTTTACGGCCTATGCATCAAACGCGAAAGTGCTTTTCGAGCAAACAGTAGTGTATACCGGCTTTTAAAGAATATTAATGTCTCGTCTCGGTGGATAAACTGTGCACGTTTAGAGGGTGCAGCGGGTAATGGCGAAGCAACAGTTTTCGAGACATCGAATCGCTGTAAAGTCGAGTAACGTGAAATAGTCTTATTTTGGAACTGAAAGAATCATGGTGCTCCTGTCTACGGGTTTGCTTTCAACCATTCTTTCGTTTCGTTAAAAATGAATCACAGATTTGTGAGAGGAGAGCCTTCCATGTAAAATTGAAACGAGAAATTACGGTAAATTTTGACCGTGCGTGTTTCAATTGGCAATTACGAATCATTGAAAGGGTACGTTTCATAGTTTCCTTAACGAAACGAGGATTGAAAATCCCGAAGTATTGAGATTACCGTTTTGAACTTCGAAACAGTTCTTTGTCTCTGATTGCTAATTTTCAGAAAATTATATCCAATAAAATTTATTTTATTCTCTTCTTTTTTTTACGATAATCGGATATAACACCGTAAAGCTAAGAGGAGCGAAGAAAAAAAAAAATTTTCCTCGCTATTCCTCGTATACAAGTTCGTTTAACGATCATTGATATTCATGCGACATTTGTCTTTAGGACGCATCAAATGCTACTGAACATTCAGGCATCACACCAATCTCATCATCCTTAATAGACAGTGCTACTAATAATAAGCTAAAACTGACATAAACTCGAAAATAGTTCAATTCGCTAAAACGGCCAAATTCAAGCAGCAAACAACAGTGAAATGGACGAAATAAAACACAATCACCGTTAATCAGGATAATGGAACGAAAAGTCGTCGTAACCCTGCGAGCTCATCTATAATTTATCATTAAGCTCGCTTCCGGCTCGATTGCCTTAAATTACCGATACTATCGCCGACGATTTATATTCGGCGCTCCCGTGATTAATTATTCCCCTTTCTACCTCTTCTTTTGCATCTTTTAAAACGAAGAAAGAAAGGAGAAAAAAGGAAAGAAAAAGAAAAAAAAAGAAAAAAAAAGAAAAGAAAGAAAAAAAAAGACAAGAAAAAGAAGAAAAGAAATGCAACTCATCGTGTATCGTTAAAGGTTCGATCATAAGGCGCGACATTTAATCGGTCTCGAGGAAAAGAACAAACTCATAGACGTTAGCAAGTTTCGTATAATGGCGCGCTTAATCCACGTCGTTACGTTTCACTTCCGCCTGTTTAACGAGTATAAAGGTATTAATTGATGGGTACATAGTGACCGCAATACTTTCCATTAAGCGCGTTCCGTGATAAATGGAGGAACGATGCATTATCCTGGGCCGTATCTTTTACTGGCGGTATAAAAACATCGACGTCGTCATTATATGGATGTCGCGGTGCCACGGGTTACGATCGTTGGACGCTTTCAACCTCGAGGATTCCTCGCGCCGGTTCATTTTTATGAAGCGATCCGCTCGATTACATGCGATGTTTAACATATGGAAAAATCGATGATACTGTTACGCCACGCTGGTTGGCTTTATGGAGACGTGTCTAGAACGGTTCGAGATTTGTCGAGGAGCAATTGAAGTAGCGTTTTTACAGTATGCGACGAAGATTTGGCAGTTGGACTTAAAGTTTTATCGAGAACAAGCAGAAAAGTTGAATCCTTCGAATCAGGACACGTTAAAAATACCGCGAAGCGTATTATTCTGCGATCGTAAATTTTGATTTGAAAAATAGTTTTCAAAAATTCTGCGCATAAGAATATTGGAATAGATGCGTGCTAACGGATGTCCGGAAAATTCTGTTCTGTATTTCATCGAGCCGTTTCGTAGATTATATTATGCTTTGCTATGAAGTCTGACAGAAATTAAATTTTAATAAAAATAACACTAGAACTACCGACTTAGTCAAAATGACTGGTTCATAATTTCTTATAGAAATTTTAGAAATTTACAATAATGTAGTTTTGAGGATTTTCCAGAATTTTTTGTAAAAAATATGTGCAAAGAATTGTTACCCTTATTATAGATATTTTTTCAAATACCGTTCATTTTGATTTCTTTGGTATAGATAAGTCTACTTCAATCGCTGGTAGTTCTAGTGTTAATAGAATAAAGTTCAACGTAAAGTACTTTTGAGCTTGGTTTATTTTAATCGATAAAATAGTTACCAATTTGTTCAATAATTTTCTCTTACCCGTCTATTACTATATATTTATAAAAAATATATTTTCTAAGTCGAAGAAAATGAAACCAAGTACGGTTCGCGAATCTATCTGACACATTGCGGGACCTCTTCGAACTTTTTGATGATCCAATTCTACATTTTCTTTATCCTTTTCAATTAAAAAAAAAACTATACAGAATTTTCCGAGCATTCTAAAATACTGCAATAAAATATCTTTTCGATAAATTGGTTATTCAACGCAAAGAATATCTTTGCTTCCTTGCAACGTTAAAAAAAAATAATACCAAAAAAAAACAAAAATAAAAGAAAAACATCAATGCTTAAAGATATTGTTAAAAATCCTAACCAAAGCTCCATATCGGAATTACCTGAACCGAATGAATGGTGATTTAGTATTTATTGCACCTTCCAAATGTGGAGGAAGTTATATCGTCCCTGGAGCCTCAAGACTGCTTCCGCCAGACTCAACGAGCTTACGCCCAGTTTATTTTACGATCAATTCGTCACGATGAAATTCAGGTGCGAATATTCGACCACCCTTTTAAATTATTCCGCTCGCCTGGTAGCTAGCTTTCTTTGCGCGCGTTAAACCGAAATCCAAAAGATAACCCCGGCTGATATCTCCAGACAGAGTTTCAGTGTATTTTTCACGCGTTCCTGGTTTCGTTAGCAAAGATCTCGGAGCATCGTAGCTGGAACCCTCGACTCGACCATCGGACAATTAAGGAAACGAGGGCTAGTTTCTTCTCCTAGTGGAGCAATAACACACCCTGGCGCGGTGCTTCATTTGTTCAGGACACAATGTTTCTTTCATTTGTGATTCGGGCACCATTTGTTTCAATTAGACTTGCTTCGATTTTATTTCCTTCGAGTTGGGTATTTTTGGATTTCCTGGATAAATAACCGATTAGTTTCTACTTTTTTTTTATAATTAAGATTCTTGCTACGCGTTTGCAAATATCTGTAGTCTTGAATTATATAATACAATAATATCTAATACAATAATTATATTGTATTAGATTGATCAAACCCAGGTCACATTTGCCGTCTAATGAAAAATTATATCATCTTTTATAACTTAATGAAAAATTTATAAAAAGAAAAAAAAATGCTGGTACATTTAACACTAGAACTATTTATTTGTAGCAAAGAAATCAAAATGATAGGTATTTCGAAAAATACCTATAATAAGGGTAACAATTTTTTATGCATATTTTTAACAAAAAATTGCGGAAAATTTTCAAAAATTCACTATTGTAAATTTCTAAAATTTCTATAACAAATTATGAACAAGTTATTTCGACTTATTCGGTAGTTCTAGTGTTAAATAAGAGGATCAAGATTTTATATTTTTTAATCGTTTATGTAAATATTTTACGTCCGATCTGCATTGTTGTTTCATGGTAATAACTACTATGCTGACATACGAAATGATACACGTAAACAGAGGCGTCGGTTAAATCGTGTTCCCAACCTTCAAATTTCTACGCCTAATTGAAGTCTTGATAACCTGAATACGTCACTGTGATAAATGATCCATTCACTTCAGCGTGTACACCCGTACAAGTTACGCTGGATGTTTTTCTAATCGATCAATTTAAATGCCTCAAATGTCATACTTTCCTGAGATTAGTAACAAGGTCGGACGTAATGAACGCGACGAGAAAAACAAGCGGTGCATCTGAAAGAATCGGTGTATTTTTTATATAAATATATTTAGAGCATAGTTAATTTCTGTTGAAAAGGTCTCGTAAAGAATGTAGAAATTACAAATCATTGCAGCTGTGTTACTAATCTTACAATCTTATATAAAGTTATGTTAAAAAATAAAAAAAATAGAAATAAAAATAAAAAAAAAATAACGAAAGAATAAAATTAAGTACCGGCTTAAAAAATTAATTAAGAAGATTTAAAGAATTGCTCGATATCGAAGAAAAAGTTGGTTTCGCTAGAGGATGAACATCGTGTCACAGATTTGTCAACGAGTTATTCAAAATAAGAGTTATTTTCACACTTCGCGTAGGAAAACATCCATAAATATATGCCCTACTGAATATAATTTAATATAAGTATCCATTTTTATTAACTTTTTATTAACTTCGAAGCCCCTCGATTGTTCTCAGTTCAGTCATTACCAAATTTTGGTTTCCTTCGATTTTCAATTCATAGAAAGCAATAGATTCGCGAGTTTATACAATCGCTTTTTCTTCTATTTATCTAATTTCTTATTTTTCTATTTATATACATTTTTATTCATTTTTTGTATTTCTTTCTTTCTTTTTTTTTTTTTTTACAAAAGCTTCTATATTATTACGATACTATTATTATTCTTCATACGTAAAATTTGACGCCAGATCCGATTGTTAACGGTAAATCACCGAACATATTGAAATTCATCACGATCAATTAGAATATAAAATTAATTTGGAATTTTAAGGATAACGTGCATTAATAATTTATAACTTTTATGTTAATATTTTCGATTCTTACCGAAACGTAATATCGTACAGATTTTAATTAATACATTGCGCCGTTTAATTAATATATAACCCACATAAGTCTTCAATTGTGCAACTGCAAGTAACACAAGGTTAGTCAGGCGGGTAACTGATATTATGTGTTTCGCATGAAAAATATGATATTTAGCGAATTGAATAAAATAATCAGAAACGAACGAAAGATCAGATTCCGCTTATTTTATACTTAGATTTACCTTGGCCATTCCGGTAATAACATTCTGTCGGTATGAATCGTTGCTTAACGATAATGCAGCGTCACAATTTCATATAAATACATACATTATCCTCGTTTCGAATTATCTGCAAATTGCAATTGATAACATCAACTATTATCCCGTGATAATTTAATCCATTCTCGTTACGTTCGAAATATAATATTACAAATATCGCATAAAATGTATTTCACGTTGCAAAACCAATTATAATGCTAAAAAGGTAATTAAATGATCGTATTGGCTGTTTCAATCCGTACGGAAAATAATTTCTATTCAAAGTTTCAATCGAAGTAAGATTCAACCGAGCCATTTAACTCGAATAAAAACCAAGACATCGACGTTATTCTCGGCAAGAAAAAACTTCTTGCGGCTCGAAGCTCTTTCACAGAGCTTCGAGAAACTCATTTTTCCAACCGTATGCGGCTTTCCCCGCCACTGGCAATTTTCAAGCACGATAACTTCTTATTCATCACTCAGAATTTCGTTATCGACGTTCCGATAAATCGTTCGGGGGTTGTTTTTCGAATCGCCTTCCTCGACATTCCTTTCGCTAGATACCTGTGTAAAAATTGGACCTCTAAAGTGGAAAGGTGGTTCGATTTTTTTATAGAAATATGAACGAAAGAGACCATTGGGTCGGAAATATTAGTTGTTTCATAGTACGTATAAAAAGTTTGTAGAAAGAAGTTCATTGAATGCGAATGGCTGATGAATGTTAAAATGTTATTAATCGTTGGTCCAGTGCGGAGTAAGAAAACGGTTTTTTAAAGGACGGAAAAAAGAAAGGAAGCTCGCCGTTTAATTAAGTGAAGCATTAACACAATGCGTTCATTATGAAACGTAATGACTATTCATATAGCCGTATAATAAGCAAATGCAGCTTAGCGCCAACTACCTCTGCGCGAGCTTCATTTTAGAGAAAATTGAAATGAATTACGTATGCATGGTGTATAAGGAATAATTTGAAATACCTTCGTTCCAGTCATACGTAAGATTAAAGGAACGAGAAGTTTGAGAATGGTGAGCCGAATTAAACGCTAAATGAAAATCTACCTCGCGATCGAATATCTACGTATGGACATTTTTAAGATCTTAAATTGGATTCGAACGCGTATTAGAAATTTATAAAAATCGATGCCACTGTTCTCTACATTTTTTAAGTAAACGGTGAATTATTTGTTGCTTTCCGATTTATAATGAAAGGTACTTCGAAAAGTTTTATTAACCGGAAAGAACTGAAATAGAATAGCGCAGCGAACGTGTATGAGATTGCAAGTTGTGTTCATTAAATTTTATTTGAATTTGCAAAGATCGTTTTAACACGTTAATCCATTCCTGTCCTTGATGCTCAATGGTTAACGATGGAAATTATTCATGAAGCGGGATAAGAAGTAGTTATGAATTAAAACCATACGCGTGCGATTTTATTCTTGTGAAAGAATGCAGTATAGGCAGAGGGGAATAGAATGACAGAGACGCATGAGATGAATATAAAGTAATCCTCGCATCTATCTGAATAAGAAATTTTCTACATGATCTGTCTTGGTTTTGACGAATGATATTTTCTTTCAATTTTCAGAAACATCCGTTTCAACGTTAAATATCACATATCACTGTAACGTCAAATAGCTCGTATTTCTGAAGTAAACTACAACGAATCGTTACAAATTTTTCACGTCATTTCAATTCAATCTACGATTCTAAAAGAAAAAATGTATACTAGTTATAAGACGATAAGGTAACGAGTATAAAATAAAATAAATCGTACTAACGTGTAACAAATAAATTCCTTCCGATAAGAAGGAGCTTAAGCAAACTACGATAGCACTATAACTATAATAATAATATTTGTTAAACAAACATTAATCAAACCGCGATACATTTTCTCGCATCGTTCAATTTTACCGAACACCAAACGTTTCGTAAAGCCAGCAATGGGAATCGAACGGGCATTCATGCATACCGTGCTATAACACAACAAAATTGATAACAAACCCCAGTTGCGGGGTAGTTTAAATTCCCAGTACGCTAGACGTCGGTACATCAATGCTGCCGAGTGTTTGGTGAATTTTTCGCGCGGAAAAATGCTTTTCTCTTCACGCGACCGTCCGATCTTCTCCGTGGCGCTTTCTCCTTTCGGTCCCATAAATACGTTCGCAACCGAATCGTCCATTACTTGAAGGAAACCACCAGAAGCACACCTCTGTCTCACGAATAGAGGGAGAGTCTTTGCTGGCTAATTTACTACCCTTTCCAGTAAGCTTTATGGATATTTGAGGTCGGTTCTCTCTCATTCATTTTCTCTCTCGCACTCTCACTGCCCTCCTCTTACTCTCCCTTTCTCTCACATTCTCTTTCTCACCCCGTTTAACATTCTCTCTCCTATTCTCTCCCTTTCTCTCACGCTCTCTCACTATCTCACTATCTTACTATCTTACTCTCTTACTCTTACTCTCCCTTTCTCTCACATTCTCTTCCTCACTCCGTTTAACATTCTCTCACCTATTCTCTCTCTTTCTCTCACGCTCTCTCACTATCTCACTATCTTACTATCTTACTCTTCCTTTCTCTCAGATTCTCTTCCTCACTTCGTTTAACATTCTCTCACCTATTCTCTCTCTTTCTCTCACGCTCTCTCACTATCTCACTATCTTACTATCTTACTCTTCCTTTCTCTCAGATTCTCTTCCTCACTCCGTTTAACATACTCTCACCTATTCTCTCTCTTTCTCTCACGATCTCTCACTATCTCACTATCTTACTCTTACTCTCCCTTCCTCTCACATTCTCTTTCTCACTCCGTTTAACATTCTCTCACCTATTCTCTCCCTTTCTCTCACGCTCTCTCACTATCTCACTATCTTACTATCTTACTATCTTACTCTTACTCTCCCTTTCTCTCACACTCTCTTTCTCTCTCCGCTTCTCAGTCTTTCTCTCACATATTCCCATTCTCTCGTAAACTCTCTTTTTCCACCGCCTCTCATTCCCTCTCTTCGAGCCTCGCACTCAAGATCTTGCAAAGATGAAGATAGAGATAGACCACAGGGTGGGACACATAAAGGATGGTACAGGGAGAGGAAAGGTGAGGGATATTCACGATAACGTCGGTGGTGAGGCGTGACGAAGCAAGGGTGGTCTGTAGCTTAAGGTGGGAGCTCGTGTCGAAGGGGAACGGTTCACTGGATGCGGTGAGACTCCATATACTTCCCCCCGGAGCTGAGGTTTCCGCACGCGTAACGCCGTCGTGTAAAACAGATGTACCCACGTACCGGGTTTGAATTTGAAATATTCCCAGGTTCAGGCTGTAATATAAAAGGGATTTACGGGGGACGACTAGTGGAAATACTTGGATCGGCGTAGGATTTTAACTCGAATGATACAGAGACACGAAAGCCACTGTATCGGTAATTACACGATCCGGGTAGGTTTATGTTTGACCTAAATTAAATCCTCCGAAGCGTGAATTTATTTATAGATATATGCCGAGGAACGTGACACACGAGGTGTAAAATAGATTTTGCTTCTGAAGGGCTGCTGGGTAGGTAGCGGTGGAACAAGAACGTTTCACGTGATAAGAACTAAAGGATTAAGTTCGTCTGTCGGTGTATATTAGAGTACATTAACGCGACAATTTATATCCGCGGCGCACGAGTTGAATCAATGACACTATCTGCCCTAAAAAGTTACAGTTGTCGACTCAAATTTTTTACCGGCTCCGAGTCGCTTCGCTCTATTGTTCCCGATAAAGTTATCGGCGTGAAAAATGTTTCCCATCCTAATCATGGTGGGTACGTTTTCATTGCGACTCAAGCGGGACCGATGAATACGTAGAAATTTTTCGGCAGTACCTTTTTATTCGATGGAAATATTCAGGAACACATTTTGAAATACTCCGGCAAAATATTCACCCCCGTCGCTTGTGCAACTGACACTCCGTCGTTTGCATCGAAGACAGAGCGTTGAGAAACTATACTCATCGAGAGAGCTTCGCGTCGCGCTCAGGTATTCAATTTTTGATTCACTCCGATTTCGTCCACTTCTCCGAGATATATTCGGATACGTTCGTTATTCGGTTGACTCGTTCGCGTTGATTCAAGAGGGGTAGATAGGGATCGGAACGAGATAGAGTTAATCGCGCGAAACTTACACGAACCGAGAGGATTGGAAGGAAAAAATATGTTGGGTCGTAGCTGGTGGATAAGAAACCGCAGTAGCCGAAGAAATTTTATCGCCGCGCGGAGGCAAAACTATAAACGATCGGGTTGAAACGTTGGAGCGTTTTACGAACCGGCGAAAAGGCTGTCGATGGTCACGACCGGATTCGCCAACGAAATTCAATTTACGTTCCGAACGTTTATTCAGCGCATCGTTGACGATGCGGTCTTACGAGGACAATTAAACGATCGCTAGTTTCGATTAAATTAAAAGCGACGGATGTCGACGAGCTATGCGAAACCGAAGAGTGCCAGTGCGAACCAGAGGGTTGAAGAAACGAGAAAAAAGACAAATTGAAGAGTAAACATTTCTCGTGTCGCGATACCTTTGAAAAAGAAGCCGAGCGCTGAAAGGAAACGAAATAATTTACGATAGAAAAAGACGGGACGCGAGGGTGTTTCGAGGCTCGCCGGACGCCACAGGCGTCAGAGAGCAAAGGGGAATCGCGAGAGCGGAAGTGGCGTGTCGAAGGGAAAGGTACGATAATGAGAGGGAAAAAAAAGGAACGTGTAGAGGAACGGAATAAAAACAATCTAATAGGATCTCGCAGTGCAAACAAATAACTGGATGGCTGCAAGGGGTGAACTTTTCTAATTATCCTTGCGGTTGCGTGTTCCTCGTTTGCATTGCTTTAGAAATTAGTTCTTTTTATTTCGATCCATCCCCACGCGCGATTAACGTTCTTCTTTCTCGTTTTTGTTCGTTGCTCAATTTTCTATCTTGAAAATTCCAAGCGTGTTTTATAGCGGTTCCAATGAAAGAAAGTTCCGAAAGGTTACACCGGTAATGGTGTCTGACTACCTGCAAGGATAGGATCGTAACGGCAAAGGTAAAAAGGTCAAACAAGGGACATAAGTGTGGAGACAATTTTACGAAGAGCGAACGCGATAAGACGAAAAAGTTTCGTACGAATAAAAATGAGCGAGCTGAATTGTGTTATTCCCTTTGGTGCTTGGACGTGTCTTGTGATTTAAACGAAGCTTCGTCTTGCTTGGAAGTTTCGCGTTATAAATTAAAAATATTACTTTTCAATCGTAAGCTGTACTTATTAGGACGAAACGAGGATCCTATTAGGATTCTCTTTAGGAACGAAGAAGAGTGACTTAAGATTCGCTTCCTGTATTTCTCGAATTAAATCTCGTCAAATTTCGTCCAAGTATCGCACGATCCATTGTATTTCAACGCTACGCTTCATAACACTTGACTCGCAATCGATAATTCTAGATCTCGATCTAGATCTCGATGATTCGTCGAGTTTACTCCCAAAAGGAAAAGGGAAAAGGTGAATGAAATAATCGTCGCATTTTAAACATTCGCGAAACTTCCCTTCCGTTAAACCGATAATTGATCGACATTTGCAAATTCACTTACGATCTCGCTTCTCTCTTAATTCCTGCTCCCAAAACAATCTCCCCTGCTTCGACCAAACATCCCCTTTCGAACTTGCTCCAGCCTGAGGGCAGACGATCCCTCCGACTTCCCTTCAACGAAGAGTACCACCCATGCTTACCTGAGGGCGAACACTACTCACGAGGGTAGGCAAACACGGCGATCTCTGGGAACGAGGAGAGAAGCGAAACGAAGGTAAAAGCAGAGAATCAACGACACAGAGCGAATAGTCGAACGGAGATCGACAAAGGCGACAGGACAGACAGGAACGACACAGCACCGTATGAGAAAGATGGAAGTCGGGAAACGATGAAAGAGAGGGAGAAAGAATGATCGACGAGTCATGGTAAGATGGAAGGAGATGGAGAGAGAGGGAGAGAGAGAGAGAGAGAGAGAGTGGAAGAGAAAGAGTAGTGAGAGGGCGACGTAGCGGGTCGACAGGAGGGTTTGGAGCGGCGTGGAGAGTGAGAGGAGGGAGCTCGGAGAGAGGTGGAGGTTTCGAATGGTTCAGTTGTAGCGGTACCGCGGCTCAGGTCGCACGTGTGTCTCCGTTTTCGCGTGGTTCGCGTGTCATCGCTCGCGCGTGTACCTCTCGTTCCGTCCCCCTCGCTCCCGTGCTCGTTGCGATTCGATCCTCCTCTCTAACCGTCCCCCTTGGGCGCGCCACACCGTCCCACTCGCACGAGACCACCGCGTGACGTCTGACCAAGCACGCGGTTCTTTCACTCGCGCGGTACGCGCCTCTTCTATCGGTCTCGCCGGAAGTTAGCCTCTGCCTTTCTACGATCCGCAGTCTCAGCGAGTTTCGATCGCAGCGCAGGATTTCGACGAGACGAACGATTGAACATCTGGTGGATCGTTCCGGTATCGTGGCATTGTTAAACGAAACACGATTAAGAACGAGGCTCAGCGGTTGGGTTGTTCGATTATCGATCATCCGAGAGATTATAAGACCGATTAACAAGGCGATATAGGAAAGAGGAATAAATCGGTCACGGTAAGCCCCGTTATCCTCGAGATCGCCGGTGGGCTTCCGAACTGTACGGCGAACGGTGTAAAGGATAATCCTGGATTGGTTATTAATAAAGAGTGACGCTGACACTGGGAGAGGAAATGCTCGATCGAAGCGTGAACGGCGTGGATAAAGAACAAGTGGATAATCTGGGATAAAGTATAAATAAATATTATCGAGCCAGCGACTAACGAAACTTGCGTAATCTTCGTGGGGTGAAGCTTCCAGGCTTGCCCCGTGTACCGGAAGCGGCTGGTTAAATGACACCTGTGCGAGCGTAGCCGGTAACGCGTGGAACGATCGGCGAATGAGCGTACGTGGATCCCGATGATCGGGAAACGTCGAGAGATCGATCGACAGATGAGAAGTAGCGCGCCGCGCGCGTGCCGGCTTCGCGAGAGTGCCGGCGCGCCGGTGCACGAGCGGGCAAACTGAATTTAATGTTATGGTAACGTGAATCGATCGTGGGATACCCAACCTTCTCCATCACGATTTCCCGTGTCCGTGCATGCACGTAACCGCTGTTGTAAAAGGACCGCGAAGAAGGAGGAAAGGTAATTGAACTATCGGCCCGAGTTCGCTCCCCTTCTACCGGAATTTTCAGCTAAATTACCCCGGAGGAACTCTTCCGACTTTCCGTTAGCGGTAGAATTCCTGGCTACCATAAGCGAATTGAAGTTGTTCGCGCAGGTGCTTCGCATGAAATTTCCCGTGTGTGTACTTTTCGGTGGCTAGATTTATCGGATCGATCCGATAAACTTCAAAGACAACCGTTGTAAAGAAAAAGGGGTGAGAACCGCATACACGACCGCACCGTTTGCGTTGACCCGAAAGGATCCTCGCGACGAACACGTGTTAATACGACGCCGACCGTTTGGTAGTGATCAATCAGCGTGAAGAGCCTGTATAGGAAACCGGGTACATCCATCAAAAGAAGCTAGCTGTAGATCAATGTCTTTCCTGTTTAGGTTTAACAAGCGGACCCTGATGTATCGGATTAATGTTGACGATTAAAGACGTACGTTAAACTGATTATAATTGGCCCTGTGGAACGGTATCCGTATAAAAAATACACCATCGAGGTATGAAAATTCGAAACATCAATTTCTTGATATAGCGAAGCGTAATCTTCAGGCTAGCTTTCACGCGTGTCCCTTTAACCGTGTCGCTCCAGAGGACAAGAGGAGACCAAAGATCTTACGACGCACATCGTACTCTTAGAAGCTGCACGTGTTTTTCAGAAATTTCGGTCACGTACGTGACACGAAAGATTTCGAATTGGACGAGCAAGCTGGCTGCAACGAGGAACTTCTTAGGTCGTTTACTCGAGGGGATCGTTAGCTCGCAATCGACGCCGAGGTCAGTGTTCGTGGCATAAATTTTTGCGCTGCCGGAAACCTTATTGAGTCTTATGCGGTGTGGAATCTCCACGAAGGTGCGAAGAGGAAAAAGGAAGGGAATAACGAAGCTGTTCGGTTTGTCTAGTCGATAGAGCAATCGGTATATTTATATCCTCCGAGAATCCGAAGATTTTCTCGAGAAGTAACGAAAAGCGACGTCGATGACTCTTGTAACGAGAACGTAGCACGTCGTTCACGCGTTCGAAAGACTCTGGAATCCACAGGTCGATAAATTCGAGATCAACGACTCCGGAAAGCAATCGAAAGTTCGTCGAGAGCGGAATCACGAGAGTGGAATAAGCTGATCGAGCAAAAAGAAGAAAAAACGTAGATGAACCGCGTTGTTCGACGATAAAACTGAGAATGGTCGGCCTGAAAGTCTGAACTCTGTCGCGAAAGAAACTCGTAGAGCATCGGAAATCGGAGTTCTTTGCATTCGCAGTCATTCCTCGGGCGAGAAACCGATTCGATTACGAATCGACGCGGTCGATCAACGAGGGAAGAACAAACGACGACGATTATTCTCCGAGCAATCAGGTGGCTTGGTTCGGTGTAATTTAAAGAATCTCGAGATAAACTGGCCTGGACGGGATTCGACACGTGTCGAGAAAGTTTCCACGGCGAGGGGAGAGAACGATGCTGGTAATCCGAGACCCTTAGCTGGAAATCAGCACAGCCGAAAGCAATTCCAGAAGATAAACAAGTTCACTGAAAAGCACCGGATGTACTGATTGTCATTGAAGTTGATCAAACCTCGGAACAGTTTAATGGACACGATATCAGTTTAACGGGCGAAACTATGCTAGAGTACGCTCGTTGGGAATACGCGTTAGTATAAATGTTCCTTCTGATAAACGTAAGGAAGTTTAACATTTAAGGAAGGTATTTCAAAACTTATATATTAATCGGTATTTATAAACTACATATTTTACAAGCACATAAAATTGATGTTAAAGCACGATGAAATCAATGTTTTGAGACGGTAGAAAAAAAAATGAAACTGACACGCGAAACGCGGTAATCCGGCCTGAAATCAAGACGAGCACGCAACATCGTACCCAAAGGGGTCTCTTGGAGTCTCTTCAGGGACGGAACAAATTACTCGACATACACTAGGAACGCTCGAAAACAAGAGGAAAGCCATTATCAAACAATTGCTCTACTAAGAGCAATTCTATCTCCCTGTATAGTACGACGCAACTTAACCATAGCGATCGTGTTGCGATCGAAATCCGCAGGATCTTGCGTCGTCCACGACCGACTAATCCTTCGAAGCGTGAACTTTACGATCGTTCGTGCAATTCGCAGACGGAAGAAAGAAAGAAGGGTCCGATTAAACCGTGGTTGGATAATTTGAACGCGAATCTCGTCGATTAACCGCGATTACAGCGGACAGTTCGTGTTCTAACGTCGTTAGGCGGACAAGAGACGAATAGAGGCTTCTGTGGAACGAGTATTGCAACCGTTGCGACGTGTTTCATGGCCTGGAAGTAATCCGCGGAAGCTTTTCGAAGCGAACGCCTCGTATTGGTTCGTTAAAGAACCAGAAGAAGTTGACGGCAAAGGCAAATAAAGAGAAAGGGGGTGAGAAAAGGAGAGACAGAGAGAGATCAAAGTAGCGTTGAAAGAGCGAGCGAGGGAAAATCGTGTGCCGCGAACGAAGCACTCTGTACTCTGTCGGGCGAACGTGGTGGAAGTGGAATCGGGTAGGTGGGTGTGATTCAACGGTAATGATGAGTGTCGAACACACCTTGTCAGGGCGTCGCGATATAAAGTTGGCCGCGATAGTGGAAGCCGGTTGGAGATCGTTGCGTGGCTAAGCAGGCGGGCGAGGACCGTGGCACCGGGCATGGTGCGGAAGTAGGTTTTCTTTCTTCCGGCTTTTGCTGGAGAAGCAACATATAAGTGGTTCCGAAGAGGACGATGATGTCTAGACAAAGCAAAGACCCCGTGCAGAAGTGCCACTCGGACCCAGGTGCTGCGAGTACCGGTGGTACTCCTTGCAGCCCTGGTAAGCGAATTTCTCGGAGACTAGTGCCAAGCATTCCGAGCTCCTCCAACACACGCAAGTGTGTTCTCACCTTGGACGGGTATAGCTATGTAATCGGTGAGTACAGAGCCATGATAAGGGTCGAGTTCCTATCGTCTAGCGATAGGGCGGTAAGGGTTGCCAGAGAAAGAAAAAGAAAGGAAGAGGCTTGCTTATCTTTCGTTATCGACGAACCGGCGCGTGCAAAGTATTATCGTCGTTATATCGTAAGAGTCTGGTGAAGTTAACCCCTCGTTCTAGTTAAAATCTTCTCCTTACTTCTTCTCGCGTATACTCTTTTTTAAATATATGCATATGTATATTAGCGATACGATTATGGAGCAGCTTTTCGTGCTCGGTTGTTTCGATCTTTTTATTCGACAATCCAACCTCGTGTCACGCCGAATTTCCTCGGGGCGAAAGTCCCGTAAAGTTGGACGACAGTTGTGGGTCAACGAGATCGTTTTGTTTTTCTTTATTGCCGCGTTCCGTGCTATCGCGGACGTTCCTCTGTCGTTGCAGGGGCTCATTTGCAAAAATAATCAAAAGTTTATTACTCGCGAAGTACACGCAAGAGTGTCCCGCACGAGTGCGAGTGTCGTTCGTACGAGTAATTATTCTTTTCTGGAACGAGCGGGCCTGGCGACTGTAACGTCAAGCCCGTGATTTCAACGACCTCGTAAATTGTGTGTTCTCGCGTATACGTAACCGTGTTGCGTCTCGTCTTTTACCCTAATTAAGCAGAATACGCGTACACAGGCTTGCAGTTCAAAAGAGGTGTCGTCGAGGGGAAAAAAAAAAAAGAGAAACACCGGATGGGGTAGCTTAATTAATCGAGAAACGCGCGAGTGGCTAGACAGAGGCGCGGTAAGACTGTTGAATTTCGCGAAGCTTGTTCCTGCGTGGATTTCCCATTGAATTAGGTAACGAACATGGCCCGTTCGTTATTATCAAACGAGAAACCTATTGTCGGACGAACCTCCACGTCATTATACCTATTTCGGTGTTACACGAGCGAAACTCCAGAGGGTATAAAAATTCGCGTACTTGTTCGCGCTCGTGTTTTTATCGTACATCGGATAATTACTTCAAATTCGAATTGAGTCTCTTTTATATTACCCGCTCGTTTTGATGCTCGAGAACCGATGGTTTCAAAAGACCGAGTTCATTTTGTCGTTAAAAAGCTTTTTACCGGGGTTCATAATTTCGATAAGCGTTCGCAAGTACCGTATGATATTATTTCTTATAATTCTATAAGCTTTAGATCCGTTTTTAAATCACTCTGTACGCCATTAGTTGAATCGAATAGTAGAGATTTCAGACCACGGAATCTCCAATAATCTAGTCTCGCGATAATAATTCTTTGCGTTAAGTATTTACTATTTATTTTGTATTTACTATTTATACGAAATACTCTGTTCCATTCACTGTTACATTCACTATTTTTAATTCTATCGCGTTCTTCATTTTTTTCAAATCCTTGCGCATTTTACGAAAATATAGTTGTTATCGGTATTCCATAAAGAAGGAAACGCGGCATTAATGTCACCGTGACGATGCAGCTTAGACTATTCTCAGGGACGACTGAAACGTTTCTTCCATTGTATCGAAATGATGCATTCTTTCTTCCCATTAGAATCTGTCGAAGACGAGTATCGCATATAAGAGGCGAGCTCGTTCGTCGCGCTCTTAATTCGCTTAGAGTTCATTTACATTGAACTTTGTGTTCGAAGCAAATCTATTTGCGACGCACAGCAACGTCGCTACGATGGTAACTACGGTTCTTCGACTACAACGACGACGACGACGACGACGACGACGACGCGCTGCACGTGTTCTTCGTTAAAAAACGACCTCAAGAAACGAAGACGAGAAACGGAGGGAAAGAAAAAAAAAAAAGGCCAAAGAAAGAGGAGAAAGGGACATTTGCATCGCGTGCAATGTACCGCGCGAGAAATTACGAGGAAATATTTTTAACGTAAGAACATGCACCACGGCGCATGAAATTACGAAACGTCTCGAACGAAGTGATTTTATCATTTTCGTTGGTTCCGGGTTCACCCTTTACGCTCGTGTACCGCTAATGCTGTTATTGTATTTTCCTTCCACCCTTCAACCGTTAGAAATTAACCCGTGAACACGTCGCATTCATTTCGCTGGAAGAAAAATTAGAGTCGTAACACTTGAGCTAGATTTCCATCCGCCATTAAGTTTCTTCTTTGTATACGATGTATTTTTTTCTTTTTTTCTTTTTCTCTATATCTCTGAAGCATTTTTGTTCCATCTTTTTATATTCATTCCTATTATTCATTGCTGTTATTTTATTTTTGTATTAATTGCGTTGCAAGCTGCATCGGCTCGCCTTTTCTTGTGCAAATATTAGTTGGCAACGAGCTTATTCGTCTTAAGCGTGCTGTGTTAAATATCGAGTCAGATTATCGGCGAGTTAAACTGTTTGTGTTGTACAATTTGCATTTATATTTATTATTTGTTTTGATCTGTATTCATTCGTGTTAACATAATTGTTGGGGTTAAAACAAGTATGGTAAACGATAACGTATCTAAATTAAAAACATTGGTAGTTGCTTTTTGCATTTTATATTATCGATGTTAATTCTAAAGAACGAAAAACTCAATATCTTTGACCCTAATTAATTGGTATTCAAATAACAAAATTAAAAGGTCGATAGCTGTTTTCACTTTTAATAATTTTATCCACTATACATGTTTTCACGTTGATTTACGTGAAAAATATCCTGCTAACAAAGCTTTAAATTGTATTAGCCCTCTGTAACCCAAATTTTGCTCGTTTATCAGAGAAAAAAAATTAAGATCGGTTACAATTCCTCATTTCAATTTGAAAATTTTTAAACTAATCGTTGCTACGGATGGACTATTTGTAACAGTGATAAACTTTACTAATCGATGATAAACGAATAAAATAAAATTTTTTAAACGCATACGCATAAGTGTGTAACTTCAAAGTCGCATGGCGCTATGGAGAATTAACCCTTTCCGGTCGAAAATCGAAATATTCGCTGTAAAGTAGTTTTATTATTTATTATTGTTGCAGATGAATGTCAAGATTTATGAACTTAAAGTATGTTTTATTTCTTTCCGAAAAATTCATTAATATCAAATTGATCTTATAATATTTCTGTACCCAAAATTTGATCAGCTATCTTTGCTCTGTTAATTACATAAATACCATTTGCAATACAAATAAGAGATTTAAAATCTTCTCGGTCTCAAAGGGTTGAATTCCATAATTTCAGTCTCATAAATCGTCACGATATCATTGCGTTCAAGCTTTTTTTTTTCAATGTCATTTCTCTCCCGCTTTGCCGACAAATCTCGCAAGAATTTGCTTGGATTTGTCGAATGTCATTGCACATTTAAAGACCAATCTTGTGCAGAGTCGAGTGCCGTTTTTCATTTATTCCACTTTGTTCCCGTTTTTCTCGATTTTCTCGACGACCCTTGTTTCGTCTTCGTTTCTTTTCCTTTCCCGTGGAGAGTTTTTCGCCAATGCCAGCAGAAATCCAGACAGAGCACTTTTCCGCTGGTCGAGAGCACAATACGCGAACTTACCACGTACGCGATCGAATCATACGCATGAATCCGCTAATGCTCCATCGAGTCCATTTCACGATGGGAACACCAGCGTTTTCTCGCGATACAAATTTGAATGAAGCAATTAATTCGACTTTTAAAAGCGAATTTTATTTTTGTCGCGGAGTTAATCCAATCTACCCCTGCTCATTAGAATATGAAAACATTCATTTTAAATCCTGGTAACAGTTCGTTAGGTCTCTCTGTTATATTCGAATTTTTCACCTTCGTTTTAATTTTAGCAAATATTATAGAAAAAGAACAAATTATAGGGAATAGAGAAAATGGAGGTTACAGGAACAATTTCTTGAACTCTTTTCTACTCCGCACCGATCGAAACGAACTGAACGAAGGTAAAAGAAGAAAAGAAGTTGCACGCCATTGTAAAACCTACAACCTATATTTAAAATTATACTCGTATATCCATAAATCGTAATTTATAACGATAAACCTCGTTCATTTGGAATATCGTTGTAAAAATAATGATAAAGTTCGTTTCGTGGCGGAAGTAAAGTTTGTATTATTCTCTTGTAAAGCCTCGAGCATTATGAAAAAGCGAATTATTGAAATTATAGGAAGAACGAAAGATGTATAAATAATTAGACGATGTCCTCTTTTATCGGAGGTATAATTTCTCTTCGCTTTCTTAACGAAGTTTCCAGAGTTGACGACAATGGTATGGCCGCCATTTTAAGAGAACGAATTAACGCGTTTTCGCCTCGTTATAAGTCGCTTATTAAAAGTCGCATCGAACAAACGATCGGGTCCGTTATTAGTCGATTTATCGAGGTTTCAAGAACCGTTAGCAGTGTTCTCTTTTCTCAATCGAGTTTGTTCGCGAGTGAGTTTCTCTGGATCGCGTCGCCGGATCCTTTTTCCGAAGAAATGAAGCTCGCAGCGCATTTTAGCTCCCGGTTGTATTATCTCTTCCTTTGCACCGATACCGCACCACGATATTACACGCGAGAAATCCGGTTGGAGTATTCTTACGGAAGGATCCAGATCCGTGCAACAAAGTGGAACAGCTTTGCGATATGGACGCGATTCCGTTACGCTTGGACGCAGTAAAGAAGAGAATTCTTGCGTTCCTGGTGGATAACGAAAAGTTCATACTTCGCTACGATTTAGATTGTTTCAGAATGTAGGTGTGGTATTAGAAAAGTTCTGTCTGACGAGTATATTTTTTGCAATTCTTCGGATTATTTTCTGTCACGCTTTAGAAACTTCATTATGCTTCGAAACAAGTTACCGAATGTTTCTTTTCTACCTTTCCTTGTAATAAAGTAACCTTGTTTCGATTAAATTTGATATACTGATACGAAGTAATACGAAATGGCAACGGGTTAGGTCAGGACTGTACGAAATATGTTCGAGTAATTTTAGGTCTGAATTTTTTTTTAAATCGAATTATCCGTCTGAAACGTGGAAAAAAAGTGCCATGTATTTGTAACACATTTATTCGCGGCGGCCGCGACACAGACAATGCACAAACGAGAAAGGAAAAATGGAGAGTACACGTGTACGTGGGATCCATGCGGTTGTTTATTAAGAGTTATGTAAGCACGTGTGATTATCACGCCACGTATCGTGTGCTCGCTTCATTTGTAACATCATTAGTGCAAAAAGTGTCTATGCTTTTTCTTCTTGCTCTTAAGGTGCACGCGTGGGTGGGCTGTCGATGTCGTAATTCGAAAGTGACTGTCGTTAAACCAACTTGGACAAACATGAGTGAGAAACATCGTGTTCTCTGGCTAAATAAAATTCACGATGCTTCGCTAGCAGATCGTTGCAGCATAATTGTTCGCAGAACGATACGATTTTAGTCGATTCCTTTTCTCGAAAAGTTTAACGATGTTATCTTCGAATCAATTTTTAATCAATCGACGAAAGACTTCTATTTATTTATATAAATAATTCGCTCAATTTAGTGGAACACGAAAACTTAATTTCCGAATACTTCTTTCCGATGCGTTTACCGAATTTTATGCATTTTTTCTTTCCCTTTTTGCCATGTTCACGCTTTCCATAATGATTTTAAAATTTACGCTAATTCGATTCCTGTGTTAATAAATCAATTCCATTTTGCTCTGTATTTTATTCAATTTTTCATCGAAAGATTTTCGTGCTAACACAATTTCATGTTCTTTTATTTTCGAAAATTCTTGCGTTCCTTGAAGAATGGTTCGAAACTTTTGATCGGTAGTGTAGGCATGGTTAAAACGACCATACTCTAGGTATGGTTAAAACGATCATACTCATATGTTTCTCTGTTGGAGATTCCGCTTTGTTAAGAAATGATTGGGTCGCCGTACTCTCCTCTTAATTAGGCCATCATATTGTTAAAGAAACCTCCGGTCGATCCGACGTGTATCGTTTCGATTAGCTGCACGATTGGTTTCTTTCTTCTTGCGCAGTCACGTGACTGGGTGCCATTTTGGTGCAGGAACACTGGATTGTATGCAAAGTAATGTCGGTTATGTGAACGTAAAAGCAAATCGATTTGCTATAATATCGTTGCATCATTTGATCAATTATATAATGTTCATAGTTAATCGCATTAGCTAATGTCACAAGTAATTCGAGTGTTTTTCTTTTCTCTTCGAAACGAGCGAAACGATGTAATTTACTTATGCAGATCAATCAGCAACACATTTTCCTTTACTTTTCAGTAAACTTCACCATTCGCTCAACAAATTTCTCGATCCCTGTTTTAACACATTGTTGACCGGACACGAGTTAACTCGTTTCTTCATGTCCAAACGTTGCTGACCGGCCACGAGTAAACTCGTGATCGATCGTGATGGAATATTCGAGTTACATGAGAGATGGAGAAAGGTTATAGAACAAAATGGAACATATATGATTTAATAAATGTATAAGGAAATTTAAATGTGTTGTGATTAAATTTTCCTTAATAATCGGCACGAATTTTCCGGACAACCCAATACATTGCCCTATTTAACTCACGATTTTTCAAAATACTCGCATTACTTGTGACCTAATAACCATGGTCCAATGTTCTGTAAGCTTTTTAACGCCGTTTTCATAAAAGTCTCAACGACCTTCATAAAATTTTAAACGATCTCAGCAATCTGGAACACTCGCGTTTTATTCATTTCATTCATTTTATTCGAAAACGTTCGAAGCAAAATCGCTGATCGGTATTTCAATTTTTCATATTTCGGGCTAACGTGAGTCTATTCATTTTGTACGAGTCAAGTTTCTCGCCGTTGCCAGAGGAACGTAAATGTTTGATACGTAAACGAGATGAATATAACATAAAAGGATAGATTGGAAGCTGAATTTTGGAATCCATGCATTACGATTGCACGATTCTCAAGCTTGTCGTATGGCCAGTTGGGAAACTTAAAGTAACTCTTCGTGAGCTGTCGCAGAACGTCACATTGTCATACGGAGGGAAGCAATTAATTAAGACAGTTGAATAGCGAGAGGTCTTAATGGAACTACGCGTGATTTAGTAGTTTGAACTTCGTTATAAAATCAGATTACTCACCGGGAACTTAACTGGACTGGACTCGCTGTAGATATGATCTTGTATCCTCCCACTGATTCTGTACTGTTATTTAATTCACGTACACGAAGCAGTCATCTGTTTCTGCTTCTAATATTAAGTTACACTTGAAAAAAAAAATTAGTTATTATATTAATGGTACAAGAATTGTACGACCAAACAATGAACGATTTGCAATAATGCAATGCATAATATAGCCGATAACCCTTGCATATATTTTTTTCACAAAGCTCATCGTTAGTACACGATTTAAAAATGTTCAATCGCGTTACTTCTGTATCACCCTGTACAATATCGTACTCAATATGATACGATGTAAAAGTCTCCAACGTAACATAGATGAAGACACGAAAGAAAAGGAAAACAAAAAAATTAGTTATTATATTAATGGTACAAGAATTGTACGACCAAACAATGAACGATTTGCAATAATGCAGTGCATAATATTGCCGATAACCCTTGCATATATTTTTTTCACGAAGCTCATCGTTAGTACACGATTTAAAAATGTTCAATCGCGTTACTTCTGTATCACCCTGTACAATATCGTACTCAATATGATACGATGCAAAAGTCTCCAACGTAACATAGATGAAGACACAAAAGAAAAAAAAAAAAAATATTCCACCTAATATACTCCCGCAAGGATCTAATATTTTTCACGAAAGATCAAGGACATTCATGATTACCCTATCAACTTCCCTCGTATCTGTGGCAACAGAACGACGTCATCATAATTTTATTCGCGTCGGTCAGTCACTTTACAACGTCCGCACAAGGATCGACCATCTCGAAGCTACGTCGTCGCCATCAGCTTCTTAACCCTCTTGGTCGTTTATTCCCTCTTCTCACGACCCTCAAGAATGCTGACTGGCTCCCAAAAACTTACACCGGTTCCCTTTCCTTTTTTCCTCTCGTCGTTTCTATAAAAACGAAGCAGCACTGGATGACCAAGCAGTTTCGCTGTTTCTGGTCGAAACTCCTCACCATGGAGGTGACAAATCATGCCTTTCAAGCGTGAACTCGAAGGAGAGTGTCAACGACTTTGGTTAGGGAGAGATTTGATCGTTCCTTACTTTGAACTGTCCCAACGGACACGTGAATCCGTCGAGTAAACTGGATCCACGTGGAGAAACGCGTCGAACTTCATACGGATCCTTTGATTATTCCGACCATTTGGACGGTATCTAAAAGTCTCTCCTCCACTCGAGAGTGAAACGTTCTGCTCGCGATGCGTCACGTCCTAATGACGGCTCGTGGCTTGAAATCGTGGGGGTGCTGCAACTTTTGAAACACACATGCACGCTGGAGATACGTGTTTGGATGAAATATCAAAATTATGGTGAATATTAAAAGAAAAAAAAAAAGAAAAATGAAACGTGAAGAAATATTGTTTTGCGCATAAGCAACAGTGCTAATAGCTCGCGTCTTACTATGACGCGCATATGCTTGCTAACAACATCCTCCTGAGCGTAACAACATTGATTTTTATTCTTTATACAAGTATATATTCTTTATTCCTTATTCTTTATACATAAGAAAATTACATAGGATCGTTGTCGATAAAATTAAATATCACAAACACTTATGAATAAATTAACACAGATGCCAACAGAAATAAAAATTCTATTCGAGAGAGAAGAAAACCTCAGGAAAACTATGGAACTTATACACAAGCAAAACCTTACCAATTAAATATAAAATTAGTAACCGTGGTCGCTAATAACCAAGATGTTGATGCGATCTTAACCCTCTATGGTCCCGTGTGACTTGAGAGTTACATACTCGTGTATTTATATTTAAAAGAATTTATTTCATTTAGTTATCACTGTACTATTAAATTCTGTAACAATATTAGTGTAATTATACCACAGTCCATCTATAGCAATTATTACTTTAAAAATTTCGCGATCAGAGTAAAATATTGTAATCAATCGTAGCTCCTTTCTCTGATAAACAAATAAAATTCGGACTATAGAGGGTTAAGCATACACAAAAAAAAAAAAAAAAAAAAAAAAATATTAATTATACATATTTATTATAAGCAATAGAGAAGAGTTGTATATTTTGTGAAGACCGTGCATAGAGAATCGGCCAAGTGCGTCCACTTAGGACGGCACTTTCCTTTTCTTTTCCTAGGACACCTCCTAGGAAAAGCCCAGGATTAAAAACAGTCTGAGCAGGCACGTCGACCAGAGCAACTCGAATAAAATATATTATTTACCGATAGCTTGTTTCTAATTTCTTCTCGCCTCGCCCGTCAGCCTTCCTTACATTATATATAGAAAAATATTGGGGATGCTGCAGTTCCGCAGTGTCTATGCACGGGCCGCTTCTGGTCGCGTCAGAAACGCGTACACGTATCGTACGAGGCGGATACTTGTCGAATCTGTCTACGATGCATTGCGTCAAAGACGTATATTCGATATTAGACGTATCAACGACTAATTTCTTGGCGTCACGACAACTACAAATCGCGACGATAGCGCGACAATGACGTTTTGTGAACACGCGTCCATTACTTTACATTTGTTTATTTTGCAGCATCGAGGCGTGTAACGAGCGATATTTTGTCGCGTACGCGTCCTTGATGCGAACGTATCGTAGACAGAATGCTTACAGATATCGCGGGTTGCTCTCGAGAGCGTTTCTCGCGAATGGACAGTGCGTTTGCGAGCAATTGTCTGCGAGGGTTTGTCTGTGAGCAATTGTCGTTCTCTCGTAATTTTCTAAAAGCAAAAGAATTCTCGAGGTTGCTCTCAAAAGGATGTACAATTCGAGAGTTTTATCGAGAGCACCTATCGCGAAAAATTGTCGAATGGACATCTGGGTTGAGGTTAAATTTAAAGCGTTCTGTGACGCGAGGAATGTTCCTCGTTTGTGTGTTTTAGCGATAGATACTTTAAGTGTGAGTGGAAGAAAAGTTAGATTAAAATATCTGGTTAGGGAGAAATTGAAATTGTGCTGAATTTCTGTATTTACGAGGACGAAATATTAGTCGATGCTCGATTCTGCTGAGTTCTTGATATCGGAACTGCTGCCGAGTGACGCTCCGATTACGCGCTCCTTTCCATGAGTTACCGGACACTTAACAATTTTAGAACGAAGAATTATGTTTTAAGCTTATATTATAGTTCAGAAATGAATCTTCCGCTCAGAAATAGTTCGTTTCGTAGAGAACCTTAAATTATACCGTCTTTTTATTATCCGAATGCCAGTAGCTCACATTGCTTAGAATATCTCGAGTAACACAGTAGGTATTGAATTATACTTTGTCCTTCATACGGTAGCAAACTTTTAAAATCATATTTAAACCACGAATTTTATAAATTAATATTTTTGAGAGTACAACGAAGAAAAAGTGGAACTTCGGTAGAAAATTATTTTATTATAACAGGTATTATAAAAAGCATTTAACCGTCTATAACCCGAATTTTGTCTGTTTATCAGAGAAAAGATTACGATTCGTTACAGTTTTTCGCTTTGATTTGAAAATTTTTAGACTAATAATTGTTACAGATGGATCGTTGGTGTAATTACAGTAATACAGTAATAAAATTTAATAGTACAGCGATAGCTAAATAAAATAAATTTTTTCAAGTATAGATACATTAGTTTGTAACTTTTAAGTGACACAAAGCCATAGAGGGTTAGATACAAATATAGTTTTGTATACTTTTTCATATTACGTGCATTCTGTGCAATTTCGTACCCTTAAGCTACAAATGCATAAAAATCCGCAGTCTAATCATACTGGGAATCTTTATGCATGGTACTAAAATGCATAACAAAGACGTTTAATAAGGATAATAGTAATAATTTTCAATCCAACCTCGATTATCGCCAACAAACGTGTATGCAAGGAATACTTCAGCGTTTTCGTGGCTGATGCCTCAAGGGCGGCACGATCAATTTACTAAACAATGAGTGTGGACTGGTTGGATTGAATTGAAGGCTGCTCTGCTATTCGTGGACCGTCGTCTTGACCCCGGACGTTATCGTCGGATTCAATTTAGGGAGCTGATTCAGTCAAGTGAAACTATTCCGACACAGAGGTTAAGACCATTAGATAGCGGTAGGCATATCGTTTCGTTTTGGTCTTCAACAGAAGTTGATCAACGTTGGTTATATTTTATTGTTCGAGGCTTAGATTGATGTAGATGCAGTGAAAGTTTAACCCTCTATGGGACCGTGTGACTTAAAAGTTACAATCTGATGTATCTATTGGGTTGTCCGGAAAGTTCGTGCCGATTTTTAAGGAAAATTCAAACATGACAGATTTAAATTTCCTTATACATTTATTAAATTATATATGTTCCATTTTGTTCTATAACCTTTCGCCATCTCTCGCGTAACTTGAATATCCCATCCTTCCAAAACTTCGTAGGTTTTTCGGCGAAAAACTTTTCCATATTTAACACTAGAGCTACCGTGCCAGTCAAAATGACCGGTTCGTAATTGGTCATAGAAATTTTATAAATTTACAATAGCGCATTTTCAGGGATTTTCTATAATTTTTTAAACAAAATTTGCACAAAGAATGATTACCCTTAATATATGTATTTTTTCAATTACCTATCATTTCGATTTCCTTGGTACAAATAAGTCTATTTTAATCGTCGGTAGTTCTACTGTTAATAGCGTATAAAACTAACGAAAATTAANTTTTAATCAGGTTCTCCTGAATGGCGGGCCAAGAAAAGTAAATACACAGAAAAGTTTCTGCAAAGCAGAATAATAGAGTAACTTTATGCGAAACGAAAATCTCCGAAAATAATAATAATAATTAATCTAACACGTTTTACATTTTCCGTTTAATTTCAAAGATAAGAATATTATAAATCAATATTCATAAATCGATATTAATTTTAAACATAAGAATCGAACTGTACCGAACAAATTTCGCGTCTCGATAGACATTAAAGGAGAGAATGAATTTTTATTACATAATAATTCACGCAATCTCTCCAAGCCTCGTTTGGTTCTATTTCTGTCGTGTATTTCCTTTCGAAACACAAAACCGGTAAAAAAAAAAACAAACACCTGGTACGTTGGGTCGAAATGTGGTTTAGTTTTCACCTTTCGATTTTCAACGTTCCAAACGTTTACAGTTGGACGCTTCAAGGGGACCAATCAATTAATCGCGCGTAGATATTAGGTACGAGACCGAATTGGAAATTCCATCTATTCACGATGGAACGAGCCTCTCGAGCTTGGGCGTACGAGTGCGCCACCGTTTCATTTCCTGGCTACGCGACGAACGCAATATTGCTGAACGTCTGGCCCCAAAAAGCGTTATCTGTGGCGACGATTCTAATAATCAAGCATCGATTCGCTCGGTTGTCCTCGATATTCCGTTCAACGCAAAATTTACCACCCCTTTCATTATTATCACGGTTTAAATCACTAAAGGACTACCGCTTCCAAGTACCCAGCTTATTCGGTTCTTTTTATCTGATTCAGCGATGTTGCAAATTAAAAAAGAAAAAAAAAAATGATTCTCCGTTACAGTAATCATATATGCGCGATAATAAATATTTAACGATTTTGATTAAAATATCAGTTTTATTTGACGCGTTGCAGTGGTAAACACGGTTTCTATCGGTGAGTAAATACTTATGAGCGGTAATCTGTATGGTACGCGAGATGCAATTAATAGCAGAAGCTGAAACCCCATGTTATAAACGTTATGATAATTCCTAATGAGATGGTCTTCTGGATGAGATGGCCCGATCTTCTGTAGAGTATGAAACGTTTCGCTTTTTAGCTGCTTTTGGTAGTATTATAAATATAAATACAAGTTTTGCTATGAATATAAATGAGCGTTATAAATGTAAATATTAATATCGTAATTTCGTATGTATTATATTTACTTGAGCAAATATATATTTTTAATTTAGATATCAATTAAACGTACAGAGTACTGGTTCTTTTAAACAAAATGGGTTTCATAACACTAGATTTACGGAATCCGTCAATTTGACGCAGTTCAGATTTCGTGCTTAAGTTTAACAACGATGCGCGCGGAGAAAGTAGATTAAAAATAAAATTTGTATAGAAAAATGTACCAAATAAATCTCTGATTATAGAAATCTATTTATTTCAAATAAACCGAACTAATGATATTACAAAAAAATTTATATTTCGATGTACCCATCAAAATGATCCAATCGATGCCCGTAAACCTAGTGTTAAATTACGTTATACGTTATAAATTGCATTACGAGATACATATACGCCCTCAGAATTTAAATAATCATTCGCCAAAAATGTTACGTGTATATTTTTATACATTCTCCATAACAGAGACTAATTTTTGTTATTTACGGATTTTATCATTGCACGAAGTACAGAAACTTTCATACTTGTATATGTCCTGTATTAACTCTTTGGGGCACTCTGGGATTGAAAGTGCCCTACCTTTTTGATACACCGTAATGCATGCTGGGACATTTTTAGTCCCACCTCGACTTAGGGAAAAGGCTGTGCTTTGATAAGTACCATGAACCCACGGTGTACCAGTCATGTCGTACGGTGGGACTATTTGAGTCCCATCCTATAACTTACAATTTTTAAATTATTATTTTTTTATACTTTTATATTATGCGATTCCTTTATTAGTAAAAATATACCAATTTTGTTTCATTTAAAACGCAGTAAAATTTCTATCCAACATGGGTCTATTTTATTATCTGAAATCCTGTGCCGCAAAGAGTTAACCAGAATTAAATCGATTTGTATACCAAGAAGTCTTTAAGTCCAAAGGGTAGCGCGGTAAAATAGTTGAACTCAAAATTCCAATATGTTTCTGCTCGAAAATCCTAACGCATAAAATCTGATGGAAGTTGCGCGATTTATTGCGTCTAACGCTCGCAGTTTCTATAATATTTTTATGAAACAAACACGGTGATAAGCGAACCTGGCTGTCGTAAAAGTATCGAAGAAAAAAAATAAAACAGTGAATTTCCGTACGTGAATTCTTCAAGGTTCGTGTAAATTACAGTTACACTTCTTTTTATCGCGAGGCTGGGCAAAATAAAAGCAGCAACTGGTAAAAATACAACGCGGCGAGATACACGGTGTAGAAGCGTTCTCCAGATATTGCTACGTTAAGAGAGGGGAAAAAAAAAAGAGAAATTACTCCGACGTGCAGTTCTTGAACTCACGATTGCATCGTAACTTATTATAGAAGTAGGATTAAATAGTAAAAAAGCTGTGTCGTGCGTCATCGAAACATTCGTCGTTCAAAATATCGAGTTTCAGTATGTAAAATTTGATACGTGTCGCGTTAGTTAGTGTATTTGACAATACTGTTGTTTCTTCTTTTTTTTTTTGGAATATTCTATGGTCGATACGATAGCGGGGCGCTTCGTTGTAATATCTTTTTTTTTTTTTTAATTTATTATTTATGGTCGCATCAACCACTGTTTTTGAATTTTTGTAATAAAAGCTATTTTATCCAATGATAGATTTTTTTTTTTATAATTTGACACTAGATTTACGGAACCCGTCAATTTGACGCAATTCAGATTTCGTGCTTGAGTTTAGGAATCATGCGTGCGGAAAATGTAAACTCAAAATGAAAATTATATAGAAAAATGTATTAAATAAATCTCTGCTTATAGAAATCTATTAATTCGAAGCAAACCGAACTAATGATATTACAAAAAATTTGTATTTCAATGTAACCATCAAAATGATCCAATCAACGCCCGTAAACCTAGTGTTAAGAATTACGAATTATTTGTGAAGTATAATTTAAGAATTATTAGATAAATCGTGATTGAACGTGGTTCGAGATGTTTCGCAGAGAAGTATCGGCAGTAGACGAGTAATTTGTGAGCGAATCGAATTAGATGCAAGGTTTTCTTAGAGGTTCTGAAATCTTCGAAATTGTTAAAATGAACTGTTTCGAAATGAAATTTTTTTTTATTGTAATATTGTTCGGAATTGTATCGCTATGTCGTGATCTGTAAATGTAGTTAAAGACGTCATATTGGGAGGCTATAAACTTCGTAAACGATGCAATCAGTTTGAACAGCTTGCGCGAACGATTTTTTGGGCAACGATTTTTTTCTTTTTTCTTTTTATCGATCGCCTGCTGGTGAAATTTTTTTGAGATATCGCCTGTTTCGTAACGATAATTGCAGTTAGCTGACCGCTCAAAGGATATTAATCATTTCGATGAAACTTAAATATGTTATTCAATTTTAATATTCCATTGGATAACGTGATATTTCTCTTTCGATTCGAGGGATCGATAAAAAAGTGAAAATAACGTAGTAAGAGCAAATTTAATTTCACCATAGAATACCAGATGATGTAGTTGAAGCAATTAAATTTCCTCTTATTACGTAAAATGTAATAACGTCGGACCGATTTCATCGATTCTTTAAAATAAATAAAAAAAAAAAGAAAAAGAAGTTATAGTACTTCATCGTTTCATTAATTCGAATAATTTATGTTGTTTATACTTATCGAACGAACATTAACGAATTAATGAAAAGATAATAAAAATACCACGTTTATTAAATATTCGAACGATGATACTTGCGATGTTAACCGCATTAAACCGACAAAAGCATAAAATAAAAATAAAGATGTTCGTTAATTTTAACGTAATTTTATGGACGTGTAACTATCGTTAAAAAAAGAAAAAAAAAAGAAGTTACAGTACTTCATCGTTTCATTAATTCGAATAATTTATGTTGTTTATACTTATCGAACGAACATTAACGAATTAATGAAAAGATAATAAAAATACCACGTTTATTAAATATTCGAACGATGATATTTGCGATGTTAACTGCATTAAACCGACAAAAGCATAAAGATGTTCGTTAATATTAATGTAATTTTATGGAAGTGTAACTATCGTTAAAAAAAGAAAAAAAAAAAAAAGAAAAATCAATGCATCATAGCAATCTCAGTCGTTACTTCGTTAAATCATTCTATTATGCCGTAATTGTACTGATAACTTCATCCTGCAATTTTCGTTCATCGAATCGTTTACACTCGTGTCTCAAGTCCTACGCACGCTAATTTCGCGACTCTAATGTTCTATGATCAGTCTAATGTTTCCATAATACTGATTTTTTATTCAATTACATTTTATCGAATTAAAATATTTGAAACATAATTGTTAATAAACTTACTTGTCGTATGACAGTAAAAAAGACCGTTTATTTTTAATATTATAATTATTATTCTACAACGAGTCTCTTAACATTTAACAGCCCTATCTGTAAATCAATCTATGAATCTCACTTACACTTTAATTTCTGAACCTCGTTTCGTTCAATACGTTGTTACAATGTATTTGCTTTTTGAATAACGCGAACATGCTTCGGTAAAGTTTGTAACTCAATTTAGCCCCTTTAATTTTCCTAACAGGAATGTGTTACGATTGAATGTGTACCGAGTTTGCATTCAATTAATTTTCTATAATTGTTATTTCCACCGCTGTGACGACCAGGTTAATATATCACTGTCGTATTCTTAATAGTTTCGTATAGGATTTTCAAATACACAATTCGTCATAAGTGCGCGTATAAATTCGATAATATTAAGATGAAAACACGATAAAAAGATTATAAAATTAAAAACACGAATAATATCAGCCAGTCATCTTTTCTTAAATGTTACACTAATTTCTATCCGACATAACAATTCATTCGCGTATTTAAGTTACCTTAATTTCCCATAATTCTCCGCCAAATCGAATCTCGTTATCGAATCGCGTGGAAAGTAAAATTACCAGGAACTCGATTCCTGAGATTGCTGCCGCTTCGGACGATTCTGAAGAAGTTCAAGACGCTAGGTATTTCAGTCCAGGCACATTTTTCAAGACCCAACTTCCTCTGTCATCAATATTTCAAACTCGATCCGAGACTTGGCTGCATGCAAGCCTTCGATCCGTCACATCTTGAAGATTTTGAGAAAAAATGAGCTCGAGGGAAAAAGAATCACGTTCACAGTATTTTAAAAGATAAAAAACGCTTAAATTATGCGTTGAACGTCTTTTTATATATCATATATATTTGAATTTGAAAAAAATTGTTTGAAAGTTTTATTTTTTATTAATCTCCAAGACGTGTCAAAAGCTATCCACTTGTTTCCAGATGAAAAAAAAAAAAAAAAAAAAAAAAAAAATTTAAAAAAAAATT
>SMSQ01001546.1:35340-82353 GCA_019453375.1 Ctenoplectra terminalis
AAAAAAAAAAAAAAAAAAAAACGAACATTTAAAAAAAAATTCGTTTTCTGACGCGTACACTTGTATATTCATTCCACAAATATTTAGAAATTTATTAGACTTATTAATGTTAGCCGTCACCTTACGTATACTACTCGCCAAAAATGTGGAATTACCTGTCCAATTGTGTCAAAAGTGGGTCTGCTAATTCTCTAGTTTACATTGATTAGCACTGAAACATTCATTTAACGAACTTAAACTCTATTTTTCTCCGAATATTCGATTTCGAGTTTTTTTTTTTCTTTTTTTTTTCTTTTCGTAAGTATGGTACGTATGGCTTAGTAATTCCTTTAGAAATAGTCAAGCGTGTTCTAAAAATTACAGTTCCTTCAGCAACCGTGCTTTTGATTAATAAAATGTAATTTATTCCAAACTAATTATTCGTTAAATATTTGACGAGTCAGAAATATCTTCTAATTGCGTACCGAAAATTACAAACCAAGCCGCATCACCGCATCTCTTTTACCATTTTCAATGAATTCTACCAATTCGTACCCGTTTACCTCTCGCAGCGACAAACCGAACGCAAAACCGAGCGCAAAACCAAACACGAACCATGCAAAGTATTTGCGATTTGTCGTTAATTTTTCAACGAATTCACAACAAACAGTCGACCAGGGAGTACGAGTTCCACGTACGTGTCCACAGCTCGAAACGAAGAGCCACGTGGCCAGGATTCCTGTAAATTAATTAAAAGCACACGGTAGGGTGAAAAGGTCGCCGAATTCCATTCGACGGGTCTCTGCAGTAGTTTACAGTGACGCGACGTTCCATTTCTCGCGACTCGAGGTGTGGATTGAGGTGTCGACAGAAGCCGGTGAAAAAGTCGAACGAACAAGAAGAAGACGGAAAGATGGAAGAAGGAAACCTACGGAATGGAGGAAGTTACGGAAAAAGGCTGTCGTGTAATCTTCCCCGGCGCAACGTTGCTTCCGTGGAAGTGCTCGGTGTACACATACACCCGAAGAAGATTTCTGGTGCTCCTCTCGTCAAAGAAAAGAACGATATTCTCGTCACAATGTAGTTTTGGCGTGCATGTAACGCGTCTTAGGTTCTGAAAGCTTAACGAATTTCTTTTCTCCATAGCGTTACATTTTTCTGGCGTTTTCCATAACGAATACGTTTTAACGGTTCGCGTTGGCACGCGTAAGCGAAGTCGGGAAAGAGACCATTAGAGGTGATCGAGTTTTCGATAGCGTTTGAAATAAGGTTTGATAGTTTGTTTCCTCTTTTTTGGCAGGCTGTTCGATCGTCGAGGAAATTTGCATGCATCGTGTTTGGGTTCGTATAGTGTTTGACGAAGCCAGATTGAAATTTCTATTACGAGTTTTGTGTATTTTTAATATGTTTGGTGGGATTGATTGGTGATGTGTATCGAGAGATTTAATGCGCCGCGCGAAGTAGGTTGGTTATTTTATTCTCGAAATTATTGGATGTTATTTTTCTGGTTCCTTTCTTATTTTTTTTTTTTGTGCATCTTCAAACGAGAATCGCAGTTTTTTTGAGGTGTTTCAATAATATATTAGGTTGTTCCAAAAGTTTTTTTCGTTTTATTAATAAATGACGGATGCATAATGCATTTCATGTTTTGTAATATATTATTATTTTACATAAGATCCATTTTGCTCTGTTATCTTGCTTCATCTCTCGTTTAAAAAGTTAGACTGCGTGTTTGTATAAATACTGCCGAACGAAGCCACTGCATGAAGATAACGAAAGAGGAGTTTCGGGACAAGCTAATATTTTGATGTATCGTTTATTTTATCGCGAGCATATCGTGGAAGATTGTGTGAAAATCAATTATTTATATTATATTATTAATCTTATTTTAGTACATTTAAAAACAATGCTAATGTTAATAATATTTAACTTACTCTCGAGTTAAACAAAATCGTATCGAGATTTTGTCTCTGTGAAAAGGTAACAGAAGCATACGAAGTAGCTACCGTGGATTACAATAATTTTAATATTATTATAATGATAATTTATTTGAATAATTAATAAATAATTTTGAGGTACGACTCGATGTACACGTATATTGTCAAAGCAACGAAGCGTAACGTAGGATTGTAATTCAATCAAAGTAATTCTTCTCTTAATTATTCGGGTACAGGAACGTGTAGCTTTGTCTTGTTTAAAAATCAAATTACAAAGTGACGTGACAAATTTCAAGCTAAATGAATTTCTCGTGTAACCAGGACTGTATTTTCAATTATCTGTAACACGTTACTCGTACGTGGGTTTAAACTGAGTGAAAAGAAAAAATATTTTTTAATTCTTCGTTGCTGAATGCAATGATTTTTATAGTTATCGACAATGTGAAGATAAATTTTAAGAGAACAGCCTGAATGACGAATTAATCTAAACATCGTTTCTCCAAAGGTACATTTTTTAAAGTTCTGCGACACGCGTATGGTTAATAGAGTTATCGGGGAATTATTTCGAATTTTATAAAATCTATATATTATACAAACTTGTTCGGCGATTGACTGGCACGTTACAGGCATTGATTGACACCACAGTAAGAGAATTGATTGGAAAAGCACAGATTGATTGAACGGAGATTGGCTGATTGATAGAGTGCTGATTAAATACAGACTGTTAGATTCATCCTTTTGTAGGTTTCGTATATGTTGTCCGATTCTATCCTATTTTTAGGTTCTAGCCGATGACGTTTTGGGTTATTTTAGCGAGTGTTAATTAGTCACACCTTTGGTACAGGTCAGTAGAAATTGTCAATTAGCTTTAGATCGTCGAAAGGCTACCTTAACCCTCTACAATTAGATTTTCGTTCGCTTATAAGGAATGCAATCATACGTTAGCCAATTACAGTTTCTTTTCTCACGTAAAAAGCAAAAATTAATAATTAGTGTAAACATACTGCTTGGTGACACGTGTACACGATTTTACAAGAAAATCTGAAAAAAAAGAAAAAAAAGAAGAAAAAAAGAAAAAAAAATAGCAATCTATCAACTAAATATTCAATAATTTTAGTTTCTGGGTAAACTACAGTGGGATTAAAAATAGAACACAGTTTATTAAAAATAAAAAAAAAAATAAAAAATGAAAATAAAAAATAAAAATAAAAAATAAAAATAAACTGTATATCTTGTTTTTAATCCCACATAATTTTGGGGGCTCAGCCGGAATTTTTCTCTCTCTTATTACGCTTTCTTGAAACTACACTTTTTTAAAAACCACGATACTACGCTACAATTGACCATGAACTATTTCTAAATTTCTAAATTTTCCCAAGAGACTGTCAGTCATTTTACGCCCTAATACAATACGTATCCTATGAATCCATATATACGATGCAGAAGAATCGCTTCCAGACTCCCGATTTATTTCGTCTAGACTGAAAATAACTTGCAAGCACTTCTGTCCTATGGCAACCTATCGTTTGACCCCGATTCAAATCGAGCTCGATCCCGTTCCCTAGGAGGAGCATCGTCCGCGTGCACCTGTCCTCGGTTCGATGGCTTTTTATTAATACAAAAATAAAGCGGCCACCAATTTAGCGATGCCCATTGTGATCAGTTAGCGTCTGTCCGTCTGTTCACGCGCTTTGCCCGTTAATTGGATAATATCGAATGATACGGGAGCCTCGAGGCAGGAATCTCGCACCATTTCGACGCTTCGCGTCACCCGACAGCGGGAACAATGTCGGTTTGTCACTGACCTTCGATGCATTCATGAACCTGCATATAGTTTTGACATTGATGTTTGACAATTTCTCCGTTATATGGCTGTAGTCTAGGATCTTAACATTTTACATTAAATTAACACGTTGACTGCTGCGCGCATTTTACGTGGTTCACTCATCGCGCCAACATGAATTTCTTATTATGCGATGTATATTGTGTTGAAAAAAATAATATGTATATTTTCCTTGTATTGATAAAATTATATTTGCATGTTCCGTATGGCATTAATTTCTTCCAACCATTATAGTAACGGTAGTATTGTTCGAAAATTTATCAGTATCGATATTTACTTTAATTATGTATTTTACTATTGGTCGCGTCGCCGGTCACCGGTGGTCCCCATGGCGGTCAACGTGTTAATCTTTTGCGGTCGGCAGATTTCGCTTTTGGGTGTACCAGCAGGTCGAAGCAAATCTAGCGTTTCGCAGTTACTTTTCCGTACAGGATTTAAAGTCAATATATGGATATTTCCCTGAACAATCATAGATTGTTATCTCGTAAATCAACCGAAACATTTGAATCACGAGGCATAGGGGACGATAGTGTTTTGTCATTTTTGCGATTTTCGAAGGTTCCCGCTGCGGGGTCATTCACTTCTACGACTGTTTAAAAATGACACCGACTTCTACGACGATTTAGAAATGTCCCCGCTACGGGGACACCGACCGTAAAGGATTAATACTAGATTTACGGGGATTAATTGGACCATTTTACGGGTATATTGAACCNGTTTAAAAATGACACCGACTTCTACGACGATTTAGAAATGTCCCCGCTACGGGGACACCGACCGTAAAGGATTAATACTAGATTTACGGGGATTAATTGGACCATTTTACGGGTATATTGAACCGTGCTATTTTTGTAATAACATTAGTTCATTTTATTTGAAATTAATAGGTTTTGATTCGCACAGATTTAGTTAGTAAACGTACTAACTAAGTTTTCTTGCATTTAAATTCTATTTTTAGTGTACATCTTCTACACAGATAATTATTGCACTTCAGCATGAAATCAGAAATCCGTCAAACTGACGGGTTCCGTAAATCTGGTGTTAATATTGATTTTAGGGGAAAAATATTATACGTAGCTAATAAGCGTTACAATTTTTTCACGGAAGAAAATATGCGTACGATGCGTCGCTGTTGAAAGATGACGACAGAGGTACACTGCTCAACCGTCTGTTCGCGTTTGTTTCTAATCCGTGATGCGTAGATGCGATTGTTTCAGCGAATAACAAAAATATGCGTGTCAACCCTCTATGGCATTGTGCGACTTAAAAGTTACAAATTAATGTACCTGTATTTGAAAAAATTTATTTTATTCAGTTATCACTGTACTATTAACCCTTTGCGGACGAGCACTCTTTCGACTCTGATTCGTGGCAGGTGAATGATAATTTCTATATAGAACGAGATCATAAATTGAATATCTAAATAATTGGACAGAAAATAGAATAGAAAACAGACAAACGGTCGACGAAACTTCGCATTGGCGTCTCTTATTCGTTTGTCGCTGTGGAGGCGACAATTCGACTTCAAGGAATCAAATTATAATGTCGTCGCAGCGGCGACATTCGTCCGCAAAGGGTTAAATTTGATTACTGTATTACCGCAGTGATTCCATAATTCATTTATATCAGTTATTACTTTAAGAATTTTCGAATCAAAGCGAAAGACTGTAATCGATCGTAATTTTTCCTCTGATAAGTAGACAAAATTCGGGTTATAGAGGGTTAAAAGAAGGTGGATCTATTAAACTCTAGCCAAACAGACCCGCATTCCTTTCACTCGTCATCTTTCCAGCGCAATACTTTTCACTGTTTTTCCTTTTTTTCTTTTTTCAAATTAGACGCTGTTCACTTTTCACAACTTCGAACGCTACAAGAAAATTGACTTCTTTGAACAGTTGAATTTTCTACTGTCGTCGAACGAAATAGGAAACAGCATTTGGGAAGAAGTCGTTAAAGGGTAAAAAATTTTCGTCACTGCTTTTCCGCATCGTAATTCCTCGGGAGAAATCGTAGGAAAAATATTCTCGCGAACGTCAGCACAGGCCAGTTGCGTACTTCTTTCGAAGTTCGATAAAATCGGGAAACTAGTTCCGAACTGTTTGAGATTCGAGAGAAAAGCTACGAACAGTGAACTCATAAAGCTCACAGCCGCGCAAGGAGGGAAAACGGTGGAAGGGAATGATCGTGTTGGTACACTTACTTGGATCGAGTTATCCCCTTGACATTTGTGCGAGCTTTAAGATTCTTAGCGTGATTCTGAAACAACCTTTCCCGTTTAACCCGTCTCCCCATTGTTTGCGAAATATTCACCGTCTATCTGAAAGCCTTCGAGAATGTACAATGGAAAGAATTTGACGAATCGTGAAGTTGAAAACTTTGCATAAGTGTTTAGGAAATATTTTGCATATATTTTCTTTATTATTTTGGTTATTTTGAAACATCAACCAGNACCCGCATTCCTTTCACTCGTCATCTTTCCAGCGCAATACTTTTCACTGTTTTTCCTTTTTTTCTTTTTTCAAATTAGACGCTGTTCACTTTTCACAACTTCGAACGCTACAAGAAAATTGACTTCTTTGAACAGTTGAATTTTCTACTGTCGTCGAACGAAATAGGAAACAGCATTTGGGAAGAAGTCGTTAAAGGGTAAAAAATTTTCGTCACTGCTTTTCCGCATCGTAATTCCTCGGGAGAAATCGTAGGAAAAATATTCTCGCGAACGTCAGCACAGGCCAGTTGCGTACTTCTTTCGAAGTTCGATAAAATCGGGAAACTAGTTCCGAACTGTTTGAGATTCGAGAGAAAAGCTACGAACAGTGAACTCATAAAGCTCACAGCCGCGCAAGGAGGGAAAACGGTGGAAGGGAATGATCGTGTTGGTACACTTACTTGGATCGAGTTATCCCCTTGACATTTGTGCGAGCTTTAAGATTCTTAGCGTGATTCTGAAACAACCTTTCCCGTTTAACCCGTCTCCCCATTGTTTGCGAAATATTCACCGTCTATCTGAAAGCCTTCGAGAATGTACAATGGAAAGAATTTGACGAATCGTGAAGTTGAAAACTTTGCATAAGTGTTTAGGAAATATTTTGCATATATTTTCTTTATTATTTTGGTTATTTTGAAACATCAACCAGAAGTGATTAATATATTTTTTTCGAATACATCGAATACATTTTATACGTACAATTACACATTTTAATTTCAAAAAATAGGAACACCCGCGATATCTTTTAGCGAAAATAGAAAAAAATGAAACCACTCGTTCATGTGCGTTTAATAATTTTCAGTACAAGCTGAACGATGCATAAAATATTCAAGTATGAACGTTTAAAATAATTTTCGATACTTTTTCAAATAAAAAAGTATAATTTATGATACGCTATGTTGGAGTCGATATAAAAAAATAACGAATCACCCAGGTAGAAAGATTTAAACTTAGAAATTATAGAAATAACAAAATTTGTGCTCTGTACGGAAAGAACAGGTTTTTAAGCTCCGATAAAGCTTCTTGATTTCGCGCTTAATAACGCCAATGCTTTGATCACCTTCGATAAATTCGAATCGTTATTCATTTAACGTGACCCTTAAAAGGGAAGCAAAAAAAATTGAAACAAAAGTTTCAGCATTAACGAAACGTTCTCTGATCCCGTTCAATAACGCAATCACATCTGCTTCGTTTCATTTTTCCCGTAACGCGATTATCAATGGCGAATTTCACCGGGTTGAATTTCCGCGGAGACTTCGACAACAAGGTTTCGATCGATCGAACTGAAAGCGTCGCATTCACGTACATTTATACATACACGTGCATCCGTTTCCATCCGCATAGCTGAGTCGTCGAAGACGAATGAGTTTTTCGGTTTCATGTTCTTCGGAGTGTGAAAGAAAAATACTCGGTTATTGTCGCGAACGCTTCGCGAAAGAGCTTTTGCTGGCTAGTTAAACTGGCCACGAAACCCTCGAGCTCGTGTTGGCTGGCAAAACGAACGCGTCAACGACGAACGACTAAACTTGGAAGAGGATTCTACGCGCGTTGCATTGTTTGCATCGTGATCGGCCGTGCAACTGAGATTTCTTCTGTTACAATTCTGCTGCCGGTACTTTCCGTTTTATTTTTTTTATTTTTCGATACGATTCTTGTCTTTTTCGTGCTTCGAAACCGCGTTTTACCACTACTCTTTCAAATTATAATTAGACTGCGGATTTTTGTGCATTTATAGGAAATTCGAGGATGCGAACTTGGATAGAACGCACGTGGTAGAAAAAAGATATACGAAATATTGCATCGATTTTTATAATACTTGATAGGTGAAGTAATTTTCTACCGAAATTCTGTTTTTCTTTTTTTTTTTTTTACTATATTCTCGAAAATATAAATTTACGTAGAGATCTGCAGTCTAATCATAATGGATCGTTGCAGACGTGGCGGTAATTCTCTTTGCTTAACTCTTTCGGCACAGGATTTCAGATAATAAAATAGACCCATGTTGGATAGAAATTTAATTGCGTTTTAAATGAAACAAAATTGATATATTTTTACTAATAAAGGAATCGCATAATGTAGAAGCATAAAAAAAAAAATAATTTAATTGAATTTGTTGTTATAGGGTGGGACTCAAATGGTCCCATCGTGCAACATGGGTTCACGAATGGTACTTATTAAAGCACATCCTTTTCCCTAAATCAAGGTGGGACTAAAAGTGGGAATAAAAATCAAAAAGGTGGGACACTTTTAATCCCAGCGTGTCTCAAAGAGTTAAACGGTACGACATATTTTGTAGAAAATAAATTTTCTTTTACATAATTGTTCTAAAAGCGCCAGCAGGCGTAGCGTAACAGCGATACAACGGAAACGGTATGAACGACGGTAAAAAATGTTTTTCCCATAATTATGCGAACATTCGTAACGTCTGAAATAAACTGCAGTCTTACAATTTTGTTTCTGCACGAAGTTCGTAATTCTCGTTTCGACTTCGTGGAATTTACAGCCGTGCATCGTGGCTTGAAGCAACGATTATGTCGCAGCAACGATAAACCGGAGCTGTTGTAATTGTTGATTAATTTAATTGCAAGAATGCAAAAATTTACAGTCGGAAAACTCTTCGTACTTTCACAACTTTGTTTCTTTCGCGATGTTCGATTTACTTGAATCGATTACTTTTTTTTTTCTGCACCGTAATGTACTGTAACCAACGACAAACTGATAATTGATAATTAATTGAAAATTCAATTGGCATTCGTATCGTGAACGAATTATCATGTAATAATATTAATCCGAGTAACGACTTTTTTCTTCTATTTTATTTAAGTTTTTAATTACCAATCAATTATTTTTCGGTATTGGTAATTAATCGGTTAGCTAAAATCTTTATGATCGCTGAAACAAAATCTGTATTTAAGAAATATACATTCCATAAACATGGTAGTTTAGGCATATTTAGCAGTATTGGAACCGCTGTATCGCTTTACCTTAAGAAACGTGTACACCTTATGGAAGATTTCCCTAATTGGTTGATATTATTTTATCGAAAGTTAACATATCACTCCGCTCTCAACTTTTCCATCTTACATCACCAGATAATCTTATCAGTTAATTTACTTTAAGAGGATTTCTTTGCGGAAAACATTTTTGTTTAACTTCTCTCAAAAACTTCCACCATAAAGAAGAAAATAATAAAAATTATCGAACAATTGATGATAGTAACAGATATCGCAAATGAAAGAAGAAGTGTTAAGTATTAAGTATTAAGCAACGAAGCTGTTCCCGCGAACACGACTGCATTTCAATTTCAACAATTTTTATCTCGATTCCAAGATCTCGATATTTGAATAGGCAAAGTGATTTCGTATTCAACAACGGTAGCCCTTTGTTAATTAAAAAAAAAAGGAAAAAAAAAAGAAAATCCCGAAAAAAGCTGGTCGAAATTCGATTCCAACGAAGCTTCTATTTTTTCGGATACGAGAGCAAAGAAATACGAAGGTTCGCGAGAATACACTCGGTTAGCATGCAGAAATTGGATGGAACCGTGGAAACGCTGGCGTAACTAACTTCCTTTTATCGGACCCCGAGAGAATTACCTTCTACTTGCCTTCTCCTTGCGCCCGTCTCGCGGAAACGCTTTTGGAGAAAAAAGAAACGCGGCTCGAGCCGCGTTTTCGAACATGAAACAGTCCCTATGACTGCCGCGCGTTACTTTTGATTACTTTTCCATGCTTATTTTCAACTTCTCAACGACTTTGGTCGCTCTTCGTGTCTACTTTTACTATGAATCGTTATCGAGTAGCCGAATAACTTTGATCCCCGTTGAATATTCACATTTTAATAATTCGTGAATGTTTATTTATTTATTTTTTTTTTAATTAGTTAATAATTCTAGAATCGACCTCGTGGTTTGCGTAACAGTATTTTAACGCGCCGATTTTTATAATCGTAGACAAGGTGTTTCTTTTTATCCCNAGCATCTTCGTGCAAACGAACGTTCATAAATTCGAGAAACTTTCGCAATCTTCTTCCGATCGATGCAGCAGTTTGTTATACGCACTGTGCTGTCTCGTCGATAGGGCAACGAATTGAATTTAGGCCTTCCAAGAATATTCATATCTCGCGATTCATCATCGATCATCGCTGATCGATTCGAATAAAAGCCAGCACGGGAAATTATGGCTCGAGGATCGTCGGTAGTAAATCATTGATCTATGGTCGTAACGCGTTCCAAACGCCCTGAATTCAGACGGCGTCGATACTTCAGAGCCAATGCATAATTCATGCTCCGAAAACAACGCGGAGAACGTAAGGTACGACAGAAATCGACACTGCTCGTGTTTTCTTTGTCGCTTGTCATTTTTGTTTTTTTTATGCTTGCTTAAAGCAGCTTTACCTTCGAATGGCCGTGAACTTCGTTTCGATGCAAATAATCTTTCAGTGTTGAAAAACGTCCAAATTTCTTTTTCAAGCTCTTTTGTGTAACATAATTTAACTCGCAAGTGAATCAATAATTTTTTTTTTTTTTTTTTTTCTTTAGATCATAAATTCGCTTCATCAGAAAACAATCCATTTGACTCGAGTAAAATATTTATTTTTCGATCTCAGGCTGTGCTTTGCAATTTTCTTGAACTTCGTATGAAATAAAAAATTCCTCGGTCGAAAGTTGGCTGTTTATATTTATCGATCCGTGTCTATGATTTTGCATTTTTATTCCTTTCGACTCTCGTTAACGTAAAACGCCTCGAAACTCCCGGTCGATGCAACAGAATCGAGAGGAATTACTCGAGTGAAATCATTCGAGCCTTCAAACTTGGCACAAAGTGTTCAGAAGTTTACAAACTTCGCCAAGTTTTCGAACCGAGTTATTTGTTATATTCTCCTCCGTAGTCACCGGTGTCCTGCTATTGTTTGTCAGCGCGAGCGCACGGTCAGTGCTGCGGTGGTTTCAGGCCGCAAACATGGCGCGCCAAGTTTTACGGGGTATTAATTACGCGTCAACGTAATTAAGTTATTGATTAATTTTATCTACTGTTCTTGTTAAGAGCTAGAGAGAGAGAGAGAGAGAGAGAAAAAGAGAGAACCGAGCCACGGATAAATTCGCTGTGAGAACGCGGCCAGGCTTGTTAATCGCCTGTTCGCGAATGAATTTTCGAGCGCCACTCGTTACGAACGAAGGCAATTTTTCTTTTATCGTACAAACCATGCTGCGTTCACGCTCCTCCAAATTGAAATATTTTGTTGCGGATGTGGTTTACCGATACGATGAATTTTTAACTCCTTGGCGGACGCCTGAGTGACGTCATTTGTTTCGTGTGTCACTGTAGACGTTGACGTCTCCGAAACGCCAAGAACTGTCTCTTGTCCGTTAATCCTTTGAGCGCTATGGACGCATATATGCGTCCGACGAATGCTATCGGTCTGGACCATGGACGCATATATGCGTTTGACGATCAAAATGTTGAGATTAAACGGGCAATTCACGATTTACAAGGAGAAAATTCGTTGCGCGTGAAAAATATAATAAAAGGAACGGTACAAGATGTGAACGTGGAAAATGCAACTTACAATTAGTTGCGCGTTCAATAATTAATCGAACATCCATAGAGTACGCGAGAAAAAGTGTTCCGCGAATACATCGCGTTTAAACCTAGAATGCTCCGCAGTAAAAGGGGTTAACGTTGCCTACCAACCTTATTAAATGATGTTTAGCGATATAAAAATTTTGTTCTCTTTTCAAGTTCGCGCAACTGTTGTTCAGTCGAGCCAAATTGAATAGCATTTTTGGGATTCATCGAATTCCGGTTTCATTTGTACGTCAAAGGGTTAAGATTGATCGATACTTAAAGGGAACGGAGAATAAGGTAAATAGAAAATATGATATCGTTGGATGCGACACGAGATGCGTCTCTTTGTGCTTTTTTTTTTGCTTTTATACATACTACAACGTCGCCATGAAGCGATCTGTGAACGACTACGTGACATTTCTGATCGTGCAGCTCTGAATTCGCGCGAACGTCGCGCGCAATACTTTAAACTCGTTTTAATACGCTTCAGAAAGAAGTTGAAAGCTTGAGGAAAATTCGATCGATCGGAACTTTTCGCGTTACGTGATAACTTCTGGTTCGTTCTTAGGCAAACGATCAAAGCGATTGCTGTCGCTTCGTCAATTCTAACGGAGTTTGAATAGCATCTGTGCGATATATAGCCATTTATAAAATATATTTGCACGCACCGCTTCGAACGTTTATTTGTATAGGTGAGAGATGAAAGTAATTGATTCATTTTTTCCCCTCCATTGGTCCCCGGTATAGCGACAAGCGTAATTTCAATCACAAGTTATGTTTTCGATTTTTTCAAGATTTTAGCTGAAATAATTAGCGTGAACAGAGTACCGGATATAAATAAAATAAAATTTAAGGATATCAATTAACAACGTTGAACGGATGATACTGTAATTACTTTGAACAATCCAGTTGTCCATATGACAGTGGCGCAAGCGTGACACAACGTGTCCTGAGCTTTGACAAGCATCGTCGAAACCGCCGTCATTGAACGGTACGCTGGGGTAACGTCGGTCAATTCCTGGAATTTACCACCTACAATTCCAGGAATGCTCGGGCTCATTGTCCTTAAAAGCAGACGTTCGGCGTTCACCTATTCGGAGACCGGATGAAAATTTCTGCGATCGATTGAACGCTCGAATTTTCACTTTGAATTTTCACTACGAACCCAATTTAACACGTTGCCGCACACTTTTAATTTGACGATCGTGCTCAGAAACACATTTTTTTTTTCAATTGTTTATGACTTCATGAGAAAACGCATAAAAGAACAACTAATATGCTGTCTGGCATGCTATACCTTTTTTTCGATGTATTACTCAATAATTAACAAGTGTACGCGTTAGAACACTTCGTACTAATGCTGTTCTTTTTCTTTATTGATTAAAATGTGCATGAAGGCTATAGCCGTCGTTTGCCTACATATCGCCAAAGATCGGACGGTTATAGCCGTCATTTGCGGCAACGTGTTAAAACACAAGCTGTGTTGCATTGTATTAAAGCTATTCCCAATTAATTTAACGCGTTGACTGCCGAGAAAATTAAGGAAATTCTATGTCGAGTGTCGAAAGTGTTTAAAAAAAAAACTGCAGAGCTTCTTTAAATTAAATATTTTTAGTGGCGAATGAGAGAAGGAGAGAAAAGGATAAGGAAGTCGTTTCTCGTCCGGGGCCTGTTAGTGGACTCGTCGGTAAGGCATCCTAGCAGGCCCGTGCTTTTTTTTTTCTTAATTTGTTTATTGAATTAAAACAGCAGAAGATACTATATTGTGTACATAGCTTGTCCTCAATAAACAATGGATTGCTTATAACTGGTGTCCTTAGGACCTAAGTACTGTCATGCGACAGTACGGCGCAGTCGTGCGTTTTTACACGTTTTATTTGTGTTGGCTTTGTTTCAGTGGGTTAACAGAAAAATTGTTATTTCTTATAACAATTTTTATTCACTTATATGCTAATCTTTGACCCAGACAACTGGAGAAAAAACTGGGTAGCAGGCCCGTGTCCTAGACACGGGGATGTTGAAGTTAGGAGAGGGATCTGTATAAGTACTAATCGTACTGTTTTCGAGGACTTGCGGGAAAGTCGGTGTTGTAGGTCTCTCTGGTAGCGGATCGTAGGAGGGCCGTCACATATTTATAGTTGCTAATATAATCTCCAAGAGATATTTATAATGATTTCAAGAACGAAAAAATATTACGAGATATATCGTGGTCGGTATTCACAACGAGATGTCTCGTATTTGGCAGTGAACGTGTTAACCCTTTGCCCTGTAACTACGAGTCACACTCGTGGCGCCGATTCTGGTTAAGATACAATAAAAAGACGGAATATTTATGATAAAGTTCGATTTTAGCTTTAACTGTAATTTAAATTTACAATACTGAAAATTAGCAAATACAAAATACGTGTAATATTTCAATACTTTGAGTTTGACAGAGTGTCAAAGACGCGAATAACTATTGCTAATATGTATGAAGATTGAAGAAATCGTAAGCCAAGGGGTTAAAACAAGGATGTAGCGGAGTAATATCACACGCGTGGTACTCAAAGTTAATTTTTTTTATTCATGACGATTTAGCTGCGGAGGTCTTTGCCGAAAAACGCGCCCATTTTGTTTCCGCGTTAAATTATTTTGCATACAATTCGTATACAATTTGTATACAACTCGTATATTTGTAATACGTTTCGACATCTTGAAACGGGGTGACAGTAATTAATAATGAGCTATGATCGATGTACTAGATCTGTTGCATTTCATAAAGATTTTAAGATTGTTTAAGCGAGTCGAAACAAATAATGTTGATCGTCGAGTACTTTAGATTAGATTGCGGGAAAGGATTGCAAATTATACCTACCTATCGGCTTTGAACAATATTTGACCGTGTATATGGGAGATTATCGATTTTTCTATTGTCCACTCTAGGAGGTCAGCGAGACAATTGAGACGTACCAATGCGTATATCGAACTTAAAATTTATTAAAACGGATTATACTAGGCACAGCTGTCGCGAAAAGTTAAGTAATTATTTCATATAATTTTGTTTCGTTTCTCGACTTATTTAAACTCAATATTATTCATTTTGGCGAAGCAAGTTAACGAAGCGATCGATCGATTTTTGTGATTGCGTGTATTCTTCATGGAGTTAAATTAAAAAAGTTATCTTATTATATAATTGATATATAATTGACAGCTATAATAATTAAATTTTTATCGGCCATTTAATATTAGTTAAACAAAAAAAAAGAAAAAGAAAATCGAATAACTCGTATCTTAATTTATTATTATAAAAGACATGCCTTTCGTGTTCTTCTTTTTTTTTTTTTCTGTTATATATTAATCCTTTATAGTCCCAATTTTGTTTGTTTATCGGAGAAAAGAATTATGATTGATTACAGTATCTTACTTTGATTGCAACATTTTCTAAGTAATAATTGCTATAGATGGACTGTGGTATCACTACAATAATACAGTAACAAAATTTAATAGTACAGTGATAACTATATGAAATAAATTTTTTTAAATATAAATACATCAGTATGCAACGCTGAAGTCACATGGCGCCATAGAGGGTTAATAAACATTTACATTACATTAAACGTACTTTAACCTGAATTTCTATCAGAAGATGGAAACGTAGGATGGATCTGTAGATGTATGCGTTTTGCAAACGACACTTTGTGTCAACGCGAAATCTGTTTCCATTGCGAAGCTTCGAAACTTTCGGATATTCGCCAAGCAAATCGACTGTTATACAATGTGTCAGTCACAGATCTTACCTCGTGTATTCATTAATACAAATAATGATATTGTTGTACGTCAATGGAAATGGTATCTTAATAAGCAAAACACAGAGGTCTTTGTAAATTGGTCCCCGTACGAGGCAATATATAATTTATTCAAAATTAATATCCAATAGATGACAGATTTATTTAAAAAAATTTTTTTCACCAAAAAGTAAAACAAAATCGGACATACACTTTACCATTCGTAATTAATCGAACGATAAACATTTTATGCTTCATTATAATTTTATCATCAAATTTAAGCAAATATTTGATCAGTTCAATTAATACTGTTTTTATTCTTTTTATTATTCATTCCACGCGATTGTAAATATTTTTAATCTAAATTATTAGAACGTTGTCTATGAACTTTTGAAGTCGTTCGACCATTCCTTGCTTTATTTGTTAAAAGCATATTCAAACTTTGATTGTTAATTTAATATTGTACAAAATAATGAAGTCACAACCGTGAATTTTCTAAGACGATTTTATTCGCCACGAGGATCGTTAGAAAATAGAACTTAGACGGAAACAGTGCTTGAACCGCATTGACCTGAATCTCAGATTGAATTTCGTTAGACTCGCAAGAGTCTACGAAGTTTCAAGTATTTTTGGATCGAAGATGAGAGGGACGAGCATGCGGGAGGGTTTAAAGAATTGTTTTCGGTGGATGAACCACGCTCGTAAGAGACTAGGATAACGGAAACTGCGAAAAATTGAAAGTATGTCGAAAAATATTTTCTCGATGAAACCATATTTAGGTTCCAGCGATCGATATGTTACGAATATACGTTTAAGTATTTATTCATAGAGGTGCCGACTAATAAAAGTCGCCTTCGTTCCTTTCTTGATATCACCAGGCAAGGAAATACATTTTTATAGCAATGTTTTAGGATGGAGGACTAATTAAAATAGATAAAAATAGAAATCAGCACCAAACCAATGTCGCGAGTTTAATGCAAAACGTAAACGATAAAAGCAGTGATCATTCGGAAAGTGCACAAGCATTAAACAGTAGAATTTTTGCAACTTGTTGCCCAGAATAATTAAAATTATTTCTTTCAAGAGAACATTGTTTTCTCGATTGAAATTTTACTTGTAACCACATATTATTTACTAAAAATTAATATTCTAGATCAGTGTGTATTAGAGAAGATAAAAAAAAAAAGAAAGAGAAGTCCTAAGAGAAAAAGAAAATATAAAAGTACGAAACTTTGAAAAACAAAGCGACTTTGATTTACATTTCGAAGTCTCAATAGTACCCAGTATAGATTACTCATTTCTTACTTTAAGCCAATGTTAGTTTTTATTTTTACAAACATTTTTCTATTATTTCACTTTTGTAGCGTCGTAGTTTAAAGGACCTTTAGTTTACGGAGGGCAATAGACAGCGTTAACGGACGAAGACCAGACCCAACGATGGGTCGATGCGTGGACAAGGTTATAGGAGTGCGAAGGAGGGAGAAAAAGGGACTTGCGAAGGTTTTCCGTTATGGAAAAGAGAGAGGTGTGGAAAAGAACGTCGAGCAGGTTGGATTTTTGAGAGAGAGTAGAGAGTATTGAACAGAGCGTAGAGAGTGTCGAACAGAGCGTCGAGCGAGTGTGTTGATGTGTAGTTAGAGAATCGGTGTGAGACTGATTATATATTTATGCGCGTCATAGTCGCTCACCTAAACCTTATTCATAATAATTAAACTTTTACAAACTGTATATTTAAATAAGAACTCTATACTTTTATACGTTACTCTCGCGACAATTTTTTGTATACTTATAAATATCAGCTTCACTTCGAAAAGCGTGCACGATCGTTGAAAAGTGTTAGGCCGGTTTGGAATATCTGTTCCGAAGAAATTATATTTTTAATCTAATACTTTATACGACGAAGAACGTGTACACTGCTGATATATTATAATTTTACCGAACAATAAATGCGCATCAAAATTTCATATTTTATACGAGAAACAAGTTTCGCTAAAAACAGCGAGTGTCCTAAGACTTTTTGACCAGGATGTATGTTGTGGTGTCTTGTCTCGAATTAGTTAAACAACAAAAAAATGACAAGCTCTGCCCTAGACTGTCGGTAATTTCGGACAGGATGATTCTTCCGCAGAGACATTTGTAAATCGTGGAGAAGTTCGGCGAAGGAGATACCAGCTTTAACGCTGAAGCTTTATCTCGATCAGTTGGCCGAATTCCAACGACAGAAGGCTAACGATCGTAATTCCTTCTGTCGCATTTTCCCGTTCGTTCGTTCATCGAGCATGCTGTCTCAGCAGGTGCGAATCCGAGAACATAAATTTCTGCGTGAACCAGCCGTGATACGAGGGTGCGGTGACGTACAGCGAGGACAGATTGCCGTGGAAATGGAACGAGAAGGAGANGGACTTGCGAAGGTTTTCCGTTATGGAAAAGAGAGAGGTGTGGAAAAGAACGTCGAGCAGGTTGGATTTTTGAGAGAGAGTAGAGAGTATTGAACAGAGCGTAGAGAGTGTCGAACAGAGCGTCGAGCGAGTGTGTTGATGTGTAGTTAGAGAATCGGTGTGAGACTGATTATATATTTATGCGCGTCATAGTCGCTCACCTAAACCTTATTCATAATAATTAAACTTTTACAAACTGTATATTTAAATAAGAACTCTATACTTTTATACGTTACTCTCGCGACAATTTTTTGTATACTTATAAATATCAGCTTCACTTCGAAAAGCGTGCACGATCGTTGAAAAGTGTTAGGCCGGTTTGGAATATCTGTTCCGAAGAAATTATATTTTTAATCTAATACTTTATACGACGAAGAACGTGTACACTGCTGATATATTATAATTTTACCGAACAATAAATGCGCATCAAAATTTCATATTTTATACGAGAAACAAGTTTCGCTAAAAACAGCGAGTGTCCTAAGACTTTTTGACCAGGATGTATGTTGTGGTGTCTTGCTCGAATTAGTTAAACAACAAAAAAATGACAAGCTCTGCCCTAGACTGTCGGTAATTTCGGACAGGATGATTCTTCCGCAGAGACATTTGTAAATCGTGGAGAAGTTCGGCGAAGGAGATACCAGCTTTAACGCTGAAGCTTTATCTCGATCAGTTGGCCGAATTCCAACGACAGAAGGCTAACGATCGTAATTCCTTCTGTCGCATTTTCCCGTTCGTTCGTTCATCGAGCAGGCTGTCTCAGCAGGTGCGAATCCGAGAACATAAATTTCTGCGTGAACCAGCCGTGATACGAGGGTGCGGTGACGTACAGCGAGGACAGATTGCCGTGGAAATGGAACGAGAAGGAGAAGAAAGTTATCGATAACGATTCGGTTCGGCCGCGATCGTTGTCTTTTCCGTTGGATTACGACGTGAAACTCGATTTTCTTGCCGGTTGATCTTTGCTCCTCTGGATCGTTGTAAAGTGACATGCAACAGGTGTTTAATAAAGTTACACAGCCGCGATATTATGTATTATTCGTACACCATCGAAGGGATCGCGTGAAAATCATTTTCGTTGTCGCGTGTAATTGATAGTCGAATGATGGAGTATTCGTTAGGGATCGACGACAGTCGATATCGTTGTTAAAAATTTAATCGAACTTGTAGAAATTGAATTGTACAGAGGATTTCACGCTGAAAAATAAATAGACACGTTTCTTATTTCGTACAAGTGTCGTTCGTCAATTGTTTATGTTCGCGAATATTCAAATTATATTAATATTAAATAATTATATAATTGCAGTATATAATGTTAAATAATTATATTAAATAAAATTCATTAATATTAAAAAAATGATATCGTTGCGACCGTTGGATTTGTTTCATGCTTATCTATAGTATCAAAAGAATCGCTTAATATGGTTCTGTTTAAAGAAATAGAGATGATTTAATCCTTTTAATAATAAAGAAATATTTTTGATATCTGAATTATTGCGATTTATTTACTTACTTACTTTTGTACTTTATTTCGGTCACATTTTAAGATCTTCTTCGAACCGCTTAAGATAAAAAGCGTGTATTGATCCTTTGCACTCGTAGACTTTCTTAAGTTTCAAAGGACTGTTGCGAAAACTTAAAGTGTTCTTTTGGAAAGAAAAAAAGAAAATTATAAATGTTTACGATTTCTTATTTATTTGGTTAATTTACTTTTATTTCAAGATAAAAGAAGTGTTTGAATTGATGAAAATATAGAATCTAATTAAAAACATAATCTCTGAAGAAAATTATGCGTGTCGCCATAACGGCGCCAGCCGAGCGCAAAGGATTAAATAAGATCCTTCGAAAAGTTTTTTCACGTTGATTACGGTGGTGCATTTTTCATTTGTCTGTGCTTCCACTGTTTCTTTGTCCTATTATAAACGAAAGTTTTTAAATGCACTGTAACAATTAGGACAGTCTAACAGTAAGTCATTTATAGTGAAAGTATCAATGAGCATGGATTCGAAAATAATTTTCTTCGAATGTTAATTGTCCAACGAACGTTTCCACGTTCGTGATCGTCATTCTGTACCACATTTTTCAGGGTCTATAATAGAAAACGATATAATCGTTGTTCAAGAGTTTATTTGTATTTCATATGACGCAACAATTTTCTATCTTAAGTGTACACGTACGAATCACTGTAAGCAATGATCGATGTACCTTATCGTATCATGTTTACTTCGGAAACTTATCTATAATAATTAGAAAAATTACAATTAAATGCTATAGAAGAATTATCGGTAGAAGAATTCTCTGGACTCCTTGACGAGTAATGCGTTAATCAATCTTGACTTATCTCGTATAGTGCAGCGTGATTTTTTTCAGAAGTACACAACTGTACCTGTACAGGCTTATCGTTGTCGTAATCGTGATTCCGCATAGAATTCGATTCCGTAACATCTCGTAACAATGTCAACGTGTAAAATATTTTACATTATTCAGTCATCGAATACAATAAATATGTATTTAACTTACGTCGTCGGGAAATTAAAATGGCAGCACGGAACGAAAAATTTCCCTCTCTTAGAATCGAAATTGTGAAATACACAGCGACACCACAAGTGTCACGATTGAGTACCCGATCACGCTAGCCCCGTTAGATTGCAAAATCATAGTTACATTTGCAGGAATATTGACAGCTGACAGTTTAATAGGTGTGCTGAAAAATAACATTTTATCATTGGATCATTGTCGCTGATATGCATAACTTTCTTTTACAATGTAATTATTATAAGAATATTAATCGATCTGTAAGATTGCATTGAAACAACTCGAATATAAATTAAAATTCATTTTTCTATTTAGTTCCATTCTCTTACTTTGGCTGTAGTCCGGAGCCCACGTTGCTCAGCTTTAATACTCCCGACTGGCCCAATAACGACGACAGATCTACCGTAATAGTTTTGTTAGTAGAAAAGTTTATCAATAGTGCCACCGTTCCTTCTTCGTGATTTCGTACGACAGCCAGTACTTCATCATTCAAAACCCTCGTATCGAGCGAGCCGTGCTTCAGTACATTGCTTTTCCGCATGTTGATCAATGCGGTGTAAAGTTTGTAGTGAGACTCGCTAGCAGCCTTCTCGTTTTTCAAATTGACTGTTTTGTAGTTATCGTGAACGGGCAGCCATGTTTTAGTCGCGTTACTAAAGCCTGCGAACAGAGACATCATCGAGCTTATCGAATCATTACAGTCCTTTTTTTCTAGCAAAAATTTCACCAGATAACATATTCGACAGGCGTTGATGCATTTTCTTGCAGCTAGTCGATAAAATAAATACTGAAATATCGAACAAATTCGACGACTGTAGTTAAATTCGAGATTACCAAGATTATACTTCGAAGATCTCTGTTTCTTCGTGGTACAATTGAAGACTTTGTTGACTTTTTAGTAAAATTGTACCTCTCAAAGTTTTCTATATTTCTACATATATATTGCCTATTGTTTTATTCAATTTCTCACAAACTGCAAAATCTGGGCTTATCCAATTTTTGCATCAAGGTCTTTAATTGGTCTTCAAAGAATGCAACGCGTAGCATTAGAGTTAGAGATCAAGAGATTTGGTGTCGGAAAATATATTGTGCTGTTAGTTTTGTCTCTTGTTTGAATTATATTAGGTTGGAAACTATGAAACGGGCGTTTTTTGTTCAGTCTGTGTTGAGCTGCGACTTAGAGAGAAACATTGTAACGTGCGCTCGATATTTTTATTTATAAAGCTTAAAGGTATTCTTTTTACTCATTTTGTAAAATTTTTTCGCGTTTGTATCCCATTTTTATTTTACTTTTATCCTAAACCAGATGGAAACAAAACGCGATTTACATCTACTCTTGTTGTACGAGTTTAAATTAAATCATACCGCGGCTCAAGCTTCGAGAAATATTAATCAGGAACTCGGAGAAGGATCCACCGATGAAAAAAATACTCGATATTGGTTTCAAAAATTTCCAAAATGATATTACGAAAGACTTTGAATTGTTTGTTAACTCTAAAAATAAAGATTTTTTTTCAAAAAGGCATATATGATTTGCCGAATCGTTGGCAAAAAATCGTATATACCAATGGAAATTATTTCAATTGAATATAACAAATAATGTGAAAAATTGCGCTTTTCGTTTTTTATTTTCATTCAACGCCCCCTTTCATAGTTTCCAACCTAATAACTCGAACAACAATTGCGTGGTATTTTTGAAATATGAAGTATTATACCTTCGCTGATGTATCAATCTGTTGGTTAGGTAAAAATTTCTGAATTGCAATATAGAAATAGAGCAGAGGAGGATTTCTCGATTACATTTGCTTTAACGTAGGCGATCAGCGCCGCGAGCTATGTCACGTTCTGTATTATTTTTCTGCACCGAATTCACTATTGAAGTTATGCCCATATATTATATAGAACACTGTAATTATTCGCTGACCTAGATTAAAATGTGACACTCACCTGCATTTGTAGTATTATCCCACTGGAATGGTGTACGACAGCCATCACGGAAGTCTTTAGCAGGGAACGCAGTGTTATCTTCCATGCCGATTTCTTCTCCGTAGTACGTTACCGCGACACCGGGCAGAATCATTGCCAGCATCGTCATTTGATCAGCTCTGTTAGGATAACGCGTGCTGATACGGGTTCGATCGTGATTTCCCATCTGCGACAATATACATATTTTCAACGTTGGGCATGTTTTGCACGCGATTCATTGATTTAGAGTATGTTTAAGTATTTTGGTTGAAAATCGCGGTAGGCAAACGCTTGAAGCAGACCATGCGGATTTCGTCAAGACGTTTCCTCTCCCAAGGGTAACTCTTTGGGACTTGGGGCAATAAAACTAACGCAGACAATACTGGTCCAAAAGGACATTATTGTATTAGCTTTCGACGTGAACGCACGTACCATTGAACGAAGTATTTTAAAAAACGTCCACAGACTCTATCTTCTAACACTAGATTTACGGAACGCGTCAATTTGACTCAGTTCAGAAGTCGTGCTCAAGTTCAACAATCATGCATTCAGAAAATGTAAACACAAAATAGAATTTATATACGAGAAATGTACCAGATAAATCTCTGCTAGTAGAAATCTATTAATTTGAAGTAAACTGAACTAATGATTGTACAAAAAATTTGTATTTCAATGTAGCCATCAAAACGAGCCGATCGATGTCCGTAAACCTAGTGTTAACCACCCATTTAATCCACCGATAAAACCACCTTACTATTTATTTTAATTCGTGCCTTCCGGAAATTACAGAAGATATTTGAAACGAATAATCGAAGACGAGATAAATATTTCAGATGCTGTTTGCTAATCGATGAAAATGATAGTTGCTAAAAAAATCTCGTGTTAGTTGAAAATTTACGTACCACCCAGTTTGGGACGCCATCCGCTGGTGTACCTTTTATCCAGCTATCTATGATGTACTTGAAGCGACTCGCGTTGGAATTTCCATTCGCGTCTGTTATAAATTTGAAATTGAACGGAACTTCCGAGCCATAATTGTAGTACTTGAGCGTGTTGTCTAAAGAAGTGTACGCTTCCGTCAATATCACCTGTAACACGAAACGGATATCGTTTAATCGCAATGTTTTCTATAAAAGTATTTTGTATATAAATACACGATTAGTTGAAAACTTCGATTAGAAATTTGAATTTTTCAACACAGTTATAAATGACACGTTCTTTCTGGTACCTAGTTTTTCTTAATTTCAAAGTTAAGTATCGTTAAAATTTCGCTGTCAATGGAACTACGAAAAACGAAATTTTGCAATATCGATGAAAACAAAAAATAGAATTTGAAGTATTCAAGTACGAAGGAAAGTTCTAATATATATATATGAAGAAAGAATTGTAACAAAATGTAATCGTCACAGCAAACACAGTCGAAAAAATTGTTTCTTCCTACCTTTTCATCCTGATTCTTTACATCCGCGTACTCGTCCACGAAATTTCGCCATTCTTTCACTAATTCGTAAGTCTCGGGTCGATCTTTGGTTAAATTATGAATCAAGGAGACGTGATCGGTTGGTTTGGCGTTTGGTACTTCAATCGGAACCTCGTCTAACGTTATGTCGCCCTCGAACAAATGCGGCACAGCGTCTATACGGAATCCGTCCATTCCAATGTCTAACCAGTACCTGATTATGTCCTGAAAAATCGAATAACGGAGCACGTTTCATGTTAGAATCATCCATTGATACATTGCCTGTGAATAATTGAAATTATTACTGAAAACGCGAAAAGTATCTACGAAAAAAGAAAAAAAAGAAAATTAGTTTTAAATAAAATTGTTTCAAATAAACAAGTTTTAAATAAAAAAAAATTTTTTCTTTCGTAGATATTTCGTTTCTTCTTCTTTATTCTTCGTTGCTTTATTATATCAAAAATAAGTTAAAGTTATGATAGAACGTTTACTTTTCTTTCTTTCTTTCTTTCTTTTTTTTTTTTTTCTAAAACATGTTAGAAGCTACGAATGCAAACGTTGGATGAGACGAAACGAAATTTTACTTCGCGCCACCCTCGAATCGATTTCAACAACACCGACGAATCAATTGAACAGTACCTGCATCTCTCTCCTCACGTCTTCGTTTTTGTAGTTGAGGTCTGGTTGTCTTGCATAGAATTGGTGAAAATAGTATTGCTTCCTTTTTTCGTGAAACGTCCATCCTGATCCATTGAACACGCTGAGCCAATTGTTAGGCGGTATTTGTTTTCCTTCTTTATCTTTTTTAGCATCAGCCCAGATATAATAATCTTTATACTTTCCGATGCCATCCACGCTCATTTGGAACCAGTAATGCTCGTCGGAAGTATGATTGGGGACGAGATCGAGAACAACCTGAAGCGCAAGAAGAAAATCGTTCGTGTCTTAACGATTGTTCATGATTTTGTATGTGCTTGGTCAAACACCAAACTGTGCTATTTAATGCGATTTAATACGATTTAATACGACTTAATACGATTTAATACAATTTAATACGATTAAATACGATCAAATACGGTTAAATACAATTTAATAGTACCTTAAGATACGATTAATGTTGATAATCAACATTCGTAAATGTAATTTCGTTTTACCTTTAAACCGATACTTTTTGCTTCTTTCAGAAGATCCTTGAGATTTTTCAGAGTACCAAACGTTTTATCGACGTCTCTGAAGTCCGATATATCGTAGCCGAAATCTACCATAGGACTTCGATTGATCGGTGACAACCAGATCGCTGTTATTCCGGATTCTTTGAAGTGTGAAAGCCTACTCCTGATTCCTGTTGCGGAAAAAAAAAAAAAAAAAAAAAAAAAAAAAACGAGAATAATTTGAAATCAATTACGAGACGATGATTCAAAGAGTATAAATAAATATCTATAATTTATCGTTGAAATCTTTATCGAGTGTGTTTCAACGAGATCGAATACGGATGTCGAAAAAAGAGAAATGCAGCATTTTTTCCTTTTTTTTTCTTTTTACTTCCATGTCGAAAATGCAATTTTGTTTTCTATCTTCGGTTTGCATTTTTTGTTAGCGACAATTCATGCGCGTTGAAAATATTGTGAAATTTTTGTGCTTGTTCGATCGCTATGATTGTATTTTATCGTGAACTATCGATAGTTGCTACGTCGAGTAAGAGGAAGATAAATATTGGCAGAGACGAATCGTATTGCGTGTTAAATATTTTAAACGATGAATCTCATTGTTATAAAATCTTACACCGAAGGTTATGCATTTTTTATTTTGTTATTTCATTATATTGACTCAATTGCATCATAAATTTTATTAAATAACATTCTAATGTTTTACCAAAAAATGTATATCATGATATTATAATTTATTAACGTGGTAACTATTTTTTTTGTTTCAGGTGAGTGACAAATTGCAATCATTGCTTCGCACATCTATGTCGACGTAAGTAGAACTTTAAGAAAAAATCATAAAACCGTTTAATATGTTATTATTTATGAACAATGATAAAAATGAAAGGAACATATAACAACACTTTTGTTACAATCGTTGTGTCGTGTCAAACGAAGTTTCGGATATTTACTTTGAAAAATGTCAGCGGCGAATAAATTAAAACATATCGATGCAAAATAAATCGAATTGAAATAAATTCTGTTGGAATGAATAAACCTCGACTGCAATTAATAAATGTTTCTGCATTGCGTACATAAGTAATACTAAATTAAATTCAACGCTATACTTTAATTTATACTTTACCATTGGTTTATCTTTTAATTTTAAAAAATGTAAATTTTCGCAACTGTAGTATTCGAGTTTCGCAATAATAATTGCATTTTCAATAAAAAAAGAAGAAGAAGAAGAAGAANAAAAGAGAAATGCAGCATTTTTTCCTTTTTTTTTCTTTTTACTTCCATGTCGAAAATGCAATTTTGTTTTCTATCTTCGGTTTGCATTTTTTGTTAGCGACAATTCATGCGCGTTGAAAATATTGTGAAATTTTTGTGCTTGTTCGATCGCTATGATTGTATTTTATCGTGAACTATCGATAGTTGCTACGTCGAGTAAGAGGAAGATAAATATTGGCAGAGACGAATCGTATTGCGTGTTAAATATTTTAAACGATGAATCTCATTGTTATAAAATCTTACACCGAAGGTTATGCATTTTTTATTTTGTTATTTCATTATATTGACTCAATTGCATCATAAATTTTATTAAATAACATTCTAATGTTTTACCAAAAAATGTATATCATGATATTATAATTTATTAACGTGGTAACTATTTTTTTTGTTTCAGGTGAGTGACAAATTGCAATCATTGCTTCGCACATCTATGTCGACGTAAGTAGAACTTTAAGAAAAAATCATAAAACCGTTTAATATGTTATTATTTATGAACAATGATAAAAATGAAAGGAACATATAACAACACTTTTGTTACAATCGTTGTGTCGTGTCAAACGAAGTTTCGGATATTTACTTTGAAAAATGTCAGCGGCGAATAAATTAAAACATATCGATGCAAAATAAATCGAATTGAAATAAATTCTGTTGGAATGAATAAACCTCGACTGCAATTAATAAATGTTTCTGCATTGCGTACATAAGTAATACTAAATTAAATTCAACGCTATACTTTAATTTATACTTTACCATTGGTTTATCTTTTAATTTTAAAAAATGTAAATTTTCGCAACTGTAGTATTCGAGTTTCGCAATAATAATTGCATTTTCAATAAAAAAAGAAGAAGAAGAAGAAGAAAAAGAAAAATAACTATTAAAATACCAGACACGATTACTTCGATTAATGTCACCGTTTGCAATAAATAATCATCAACCTGCTATTCTCTTGCCAGTTTTACCATTGTGGGAGACTTTCTGCAGAATTCAACGCATCCTCTTAATTACTATCGTGCATTTAAAGACCGTACGTTACATCACGTACATCAAAAAAAGGAAGTAGGATGGCAGAAACGCAATTAAATATTATTAAACTACTTTTATCTCTTGTTATCGTACGCGATCCTATTCTCGAGAAACGTGCACGAAATAAAAAAAGAAAAAGGAATACGAAAAATATTATTTTATCAAAGCACGAAGACGTCTTCCTACGATTTTCTCTCAAAAATACTGATAAAGATTCGATTCTGTTGCATTATGTATTTTTTCAAATACTTATCAATTTCATTTTTGCGGTACAAATTGAAATATTGTAATCATCGGTAGTTCTATAATTAATTGTACAAATTGCACGAGGAAATTCTGAACAATTTATCTATTTATTTATTTGCATATACCATCGTTAACACTTAAACTTGAAATCCATATTTTAGCCGATCTATTCTTTAAGCTTTTCCAAAATTCACGATTTACACTCATCAATATCGGATATCTTCAATCATAGCAACTCGTTTTACGAAAACCTCGAATCATTTTATACGCATCAAGACGTGTCACGTTACGAAAATCTGTTGATATACCTTGAATCACGATCGTTGCAATCACCATACTTTTAATCATCATTCTTTCAACCCCCCCCTATTCTGTTCAAGTTTATATCAAACTTTATTAGAATCACATTTCTTGCCTTCGCCAATTTTTATACTTTATAAAGAATTATAATATATATTTTACATTTTTTAGATAATTTTATTAGATTTGACGACAAAAGGGATATAAAGTCACAATTGTTATTAAATATACGTTACATTTTATGCACACGATATAAAAGTTAATCGCGATAGTTCGACCGACGTGTATTTTCGAGGAAAATCCAAGGAACGAATCGCGTTGCCACCGAAACGCTAACGGATACCGAAAAATCTCACTGTTTCGTACTGATTTCCTACCTTCCAAGTCTCCGACACCATCGCCGTCAGAATCCATGAAACTTCGCGGGTATATTTGATAGAATACCGCGTTCTTCCACCATCCTTTGTTGTGTATCTCTCCGGCGGCCAGGCCGACCATGAACAGTAGTACCACCACGAGAGTTGTACTCTTCATGATTGAAATGATGTGGCGCGCGATTACGCGGCTCTCTTATATGCCAGTTTTGACGGTAAAAAAGAATACCGACTCACGTGTACTCACCATCCGAGCATAGATAAAGTTGATAGATAACGACGTGTCATCGCGAAATTGTACAGTAACCAAGTGACTAGGGAGAACTTGTAGCTTGGATAACGTATAGCTGAACCATTTCGTCATTCGTGTACTCTATACGCTGGTGTATAAACGTTAGGAATCGTACAGATTTTCTTGGTCCATGTTTTTTTAAACCACTGAGTCAATTTTAGTTCAATTTTGATAGAGTACTCCGGTGTTTCCTTTTATAAACGATCTAAAAAGAAGTTATATAATCGGAATTACTTTCTTTTTCTTTTTTCTTTTCAAAAAATTATATCTTACGGAAATTTTGAATAATTTGCCGTTTTTATTGGAGAACGCCGAGAAAATTATTGCTCGTGTCACGAGTATCGGAGACAGTGAGCTTTATTGTTTTCTTTATGTGGAAAATGATTCGAAATTGTCCCAAAGTTTCTTTTCACCGAAACAAGATATCTTCTATTTCAACCAACGAACCTCGTACCATGATTGAACGAAATGTTCAGAATTTTTTCACTCATGGAGTAAGAAATGTTTAATAAATAATCACAGTATCTGTTTTTATCGCTCGATCGAAGAGAATTGTCGTGTACAAACGGTAAACAGTTGTCCGATACTTTTTCTCCGTGTTAAGTAACAATTTTATTAGTTAATTCAGTTAAGAAGGAACAAAATAGTAACTTCATACGTAAGTTAATTTATGATGAGCCGTATACGCGATATTCGATCGTAAAAACAATACTAGTGCTCGACTATAAATATTTTTAGGTGATTTTACAATATCTTATCTTACTGCATCTGTTACCCTGAGTTCGGTAAAATAACGCAAAAATTCAAACTTAAACCGAACCAAGGAACGCATAATGAAAATATAATCCAATGTGATATGAATACCTTCATAAATGACATCTGTTTATTAACAGGTATTTACTGAAGGTTCCTAAAAATGAATCATGGAAACGTGCAGGATTACGCCCTATACAAGTTACTGTAGCGAATAGAAATATTTTTTACGTTTTCGCTGGTTAGCAGAGGGAAGAGTGGTGATCTTGTTACACCAAATAAAATGTAAGCGAAAATATCAGAGCTTCGCGCACGATTTCATCTCTGGACAGCAAGTTCTAGCTTCTAGATAACAAATTTTCGGCGCGAGAAACGTATATTGCGACGAATAATTTATTCTGTTGTTAACAAGTTTTATCATCCTCGCTCACAATCAGTGCGAGCAGTTTTTTATGCAGTTATTGTAAAAGCAATTTTCTGCACACCTTACGTATCATTTCCAGTGAATAATTTCAACGTATGATGAAATGTATAAAATGGGACAGAATTTTTTGCTAATTTAAGAAATCATAACACAGTTCGACGAATATCAATTATTATATAATTTCGATACAATTTCGGACTAAAATTTTGCGTATCATTTTCTGCTACCGAAGAGACTTACCTATCGACGAATAGATAATTGAATAGATAAACAAGTACACCGAGGGATAGAAAGTTCGCACATCAATTCTAGCGCATCGGCTTTAAGCTGGCTTTCCTCATCGAGCGACGAATCGGTGGCACACCTTCGAATACCCAATTTCGTCGCTTGTCGTCCGTTCTGCATCCAAAATGAAGCTCGACCGACCAAGTTTTTAACCGCGAGTCGAAGGAAATGCTCAAAAACTGTCGCCTGTGACACCTTTCGACCGGAGAGGAATTTGCGAAAGTTGACAAGTGAAATTCTCGCGGCCGGACTTGAAATACACCATGGACATCCTGCGACGATTATAATTGGCAAGCAGATTGACACGTGGCCGCGTCGATGCGGGAACCGATACACGGTCGCTTCCGTTCACGCTTTTAGGCCAGTTTTACATTGGAATGAAAAAAAATGTGAAAGGCCGGTTAATTGAAGCTGGTCCCGATTCGTATCGCGAATTTTGGCCAATTTGACGCGTGGCTGTCTGTCGCTATGTATGTTTCAAGGTGAACACTGATTTTCTGCTCGTTCATAGCGTTAAATCTGTGGGGTTTGTGTTTAACGCTAGAACTATCAACGATTAAAGAATACCAATTTGCATCAAACAAATAAAAATTATAGGTATTTGAGAAAATATATAATACAAGCAAAATAAATTTGTCTATGTTCTTAACAAAAAGTTGCAGAAAATTCCCAAAAGTGTATCGCGGTAAATTTATAAAATATCTATGAAGAAATGTGTATTGATTATTTTGACCAGTTTGGTGGTGTTAAAATGTTGCAGAAGTTTTAGACACAAGTAAGGTTTTTGTAGCTGATGTAGTTTCGTGCAGTTTTAATAGATAATAATTGGATCATCGATTAAATGGATTAAAATACGGATTTTTGATGGACAATCGAGGTAGAAGTAGCACATTGAAATTAAATTGTCAAGAAGGTTGAAACATGGAGTGAACGGACAGATATTTGGGTTATATGGGAGAGATATATTAGAATGTGTGGTTAACTTTTAAATATTATGATTCTTCAAGAAATGATAGCCATGTATCGTTACATTTCCTTCTATTGGAGCTATCAAATGTTTAAGAGGTGAGATACATTTGTAGTCACAAACATAAATTTTATTTTCACGCCACAGTTATTACGATATGTCAAAACTATGAACGACGAATGATACATTGATTAATTAATTGCAATTAAATTCGAAATAAAATATTGTTCGAGGACAAAGGAAACATTACAAACAGTAAAAATTAATAAAAGAAGAATAAGAACGTATTAGAAGTGTTTGCTGTTGCTTAAATTATTTGGGAATAATGATTCCAGCAAACGGCAAAAAGGAACATTAAAATGATACAGGAAAGATTTCTTTATTATTGTTACATTTTAAATGAATTTACTCGTTTACAAATTTGGCGCCTGGAGTGGTAAGGACAAGAAATCCTGATGCAGGAACGCTTACATTCTTGATATTGGCGATGATCGTCCTGCGTTTGTAACAAACAAACAAATTCATAAAATTAATTAACCCTCTATGGGACCGTGTCACTTAAAAGTTACAAGCTAATGTATCTATATTTAAAAAAATGAATTTTATTCAGTTATCACTGCGCTATTAAATTTGATTACTGTATTACTGTAGCGATACTACGATCCTTCCATAGCAATTATTAGTTTGAAAATTTTCAAATAAAGGTGAAAAACTGAAATCATTCTTACAATCTTGTTAGTTTCTTCTCTAATAAACAAAAAAAAAAAAAAAAAAAAAAAAAAAAATTCAGACTGCAGAGGGTTGAGTCACGATAGTTTTTCATAAACGATCTTCAAACCTATCGTGAAAATAGAACTTCCGTTGCGTTATTTAATTCATGGAAGCCACAAGTGACCGAAGAAAGCCAGCCATGGTACAATGCTCCATTGAGGAATCTTTTCACAACAACTTGAACGAGCAAAACTTTTCGGTGCTAACGCGTGAGAACGATTCAAAACGACCGATCGACAGAAGTTTGTCAACGACAGCCAGAATTCGTTATGCATGGTTCCTTTTCGGCTAATCGAAGTTGTACTTTTTCCATTTATGTTCCTTCGTTTCTTCCTTTTTCCATCCACGCGAAAATATTGAAGTTGGCGAAAAGCGTGGAAGTAGACGACAATACGTGACACGATAGCATAGATTTATCATCGCGGCGACACAGTTTAAGTAAACAGAGCGTACAAAAAGTATACACTCACCCTGGAAGTACAAGAGAGCCATCGGTGCCGTAATACAGACTCAGTTGATGCGATATGTTATCAAACGCTGATAAGTTCACCGTTTCTTCTTTGTCCGCGAAGTTTATTACTGCGTAAACAGATCCATAGCTATTGGTTTCCCTGAAGAAATTACAGTAGCCTGTGTACTCACGGTTACATAAAGGATTGAAGGGATCTATGATGCCACGATCGATCGTATTACGAGTTACAATCATCACGACCGAGCGATCCGACAATCATATTTCGTACTCCCGCGTTTGATCGTTGCATCGGCACGGTTTTATGTTTCACTCGACGTATCGATCGATTCGTGGATCCTAGATGTCGCGATTCATACGGACTCTATTTTACCTGGCAAACGCGAAAACGTTATCGCTCAACAGTTTCGTACTTAAGCTGGCCTGCTTGAAGTACGGCGACTTCTTCAGCGCCGAAACTTTCTTGTAGAAGCTGTAGTACGAGTTCTCGTCCTTCTTTTGATCAGCCAGATTGACGGTCTTGTAATTTTCGTTGACACGAAAGAAGGTTTTGGGGTTCGTGGAGAATCCTGCGGCCAAAAAATTATCGATTATCATTTCACGGGCGTTGCATCGGTTTTGAAGGTTGAATGGATCTTTGGAACTAGGAAATGTATCAGAATCGGTTCTAACAAATATAATTTTGATAATGAAATGATGTCATATCGAAAGAGCTACGTAATATCGGAAAATAATCTTGACAATAAGGCGATATCGTGTAATTCTGTTTGTTCAGAGGGGAGCGGTTGATACGAACGCGAAAATTTTTCTTCTTATTATTTTTTTCTCTTTGCCGAGAAAATTGTTAGTCACTTGCTGTTTACTAATACCAATATGGCGACTGAAGGACATTACTGTTAAGAAACCATTACTTAGCCCCTTGACTACTGTGGACGCGTATACGCGCTCAGAAATTTTGCTTCTGTGACACGGAGAGCTTCCTCAGGGCTCGCGATACGTAGTTTGGGTCTCTACGTAGACGCGAGATGGGATTCACGATCCCAAGGTACCCAAGTTTGGCGTCTGCCAAGAGGCAAAGGTCTGCAGGTTCGGCTCTTCGGGGCCGTTCCTCGCTGAACCGATCCTCTTGGTCAGAAGGTAGTGCTTGCGTGCACTTGCGAGTCTCTCCTCCATGGGCCCTCGCGTAACGAAAGGACTCGTCCGCAGGAAACGCTCTGCGGCGTTGCTGGATTTTTCCATCGCCCTTGTCGGGGCCGTGGCGTAGCTGGACTGTGGAACCGCTGGCCCTTCGGGGCAGACGATATAGGCGAAAGCCTGAGGCGCGTCTTCCCGGCTTGCCGGGCAGCAACACTAGTTGTGACACGGGGAGCGCATATAAGCGCTTTGAATATTTTGTCTATCATTATTCCGATAGATCTCATTTCAGTTGGACGAAAGTGACATTGTAAATGAATTCTTACAAATCTGCTGTAGTCAAATGGTTAATTGTAACGATTCAAAGTCGAACGTTAGTGGTATGTACTTCAAACGTGCCTATAACTATGTCAAATTGTTGATCAAAGAAACCCGATACGATTGCGTTTCAGGTTATAACATTGAGCAATCTACTATAACTTTTCCCGCTTGAAAATCGTAAACTCACCAGCAGACGTGAAGTTGTTCCACTGGAACGGTGTTCTCTCGGGATCCCTGGATTTCGATTCGTAACCCTCTTTACCAGCGTTGCACCCTTGCGGGTCGTTCGTCTCCTCCCACGAGATCCAAGTGTCTTCCATGCCGATCTCTTCGCCGTAGTAAGTCACCCCGATACCCGGCAGCAGAAGCGTCATCAGGGTGACAGCACGGGCTCGTTTCGGTCCGAATCTTGACACCAGTCTCGGATTGTCGTGGTTTCCGGCCTATGAGCGAGGTTTTATAGCTTTTCAAAGTTTAGCTTTTGTTGGACACGAAAATAAATAAGAGGGCGAAAATGAAAGTAAACAAGGGGAATGTTGCATAAATAACCTAGGCATTTGGGCGAGCTAAGCTTCGAGCTCCGATGACCGTTTTACAACAGGGTCTAATAACAAATGATCAACTCGCGGCCCTCGGCAACGCAGACCAAGATTTAGAAAACTACCCGAAGATACTCAGTGTTTAACCGTTTTAGTGGCACGCAGCGCGATCGCGCTGTTCGCGTACTGTGGTGAACCGCGTTGCTTTTTTTGGTCACGATCGTCAATTCGATTACGCTCGGTTCAGAATGTATCTTGTCGCGAGTCTGTCAGAGTTTCCTCTCGTAATTACAAATTTTCTTTCAAATAATCGTAAACAACTTGCACGATTAGCTGTCTTTCTAATGAAACTGTTACGATTAAAAAATTGACTAACAATCTGAAACGCGAGCGCGCCGGGCGGCATATTTCGACCAAAAAAAAGAGCAGCGCGTCCGCGTCGATCGGCATTACTCGCAGATGAATGAAGGAAGCGCTATCGCGCTTCGTGGCACAATCCGACACGGACTTTTAAAAACCCCTGGTACTAAAACGTTTAACACGTTGACCGCCACGGTGGTCATATGTGACCGCAGATCGTTTCTCCTGTAGCGCTACGGTGGTCATCGGTGACCAGAGTGATTCAAATGTATATAATTGTAAGGGTTGAATGAATCGGTTCATAAATTTTGAACATCAGCGCTGATTAGAGAATACTTTGAAATAAAATGCACACCATTGAACGATTGACAATTTTTATTGGAAGATCAAAAATGAGAGACTAATTTTTATCAAATCTTCTATGTACCGGTGTGGCGTCCTGAGCAAAGCATGTGATTTTGGCGCGACGGACAAAGTGTTAAACGTTGAGCCGAACAGTCGGTTGCCGAGCGTTTTTCTCTGTTTGAGAATTAACATATGCATCGTATCGAGATTTTTGCCACTTTTCGCGTTTAACAGATCAAAGAGCTATTTTTTACACTCTTGATTAGCNGCAAAGCATGTGATTTTGGCGTGACGGACAAAGTGTTAAACGTTGAGCCGAACAGTCGGTTGCCGAGCGTTTTTCTCTGTTTGAGAATTAACATATGCATCGTATCGAGATTTTTGCCACTTTTCGCGTTTAACAGATCAAAGAGCTATTTTTTACACTCTTGATTAGCCTTCAGCTAGCTTTTCATTATCTTTTGGCTAGCCTTTAATTGCCTCTTATCTAGCTAAAAACAGCTTTTTAAATGTAGACAGTTTATTGATATTTTGTACGAGTAAACTATCATCTTCTCGCGTTGAAATTCTTTTATGATTAACAAGTAGGAAATTTAATAGAACGATCAACTTGTTGTACCGATACACTAACTTTATTGTCAGAGATTTGCGAACGGAGGAGGGTTTGGTATTTTTCTCACAGCTTCGCCCCATTTTTGTGCGAACGCTTCGCTGCATTGTTGTTTTTTCTCGATACGAAAATATCGGTTTTCCGGCTTGAAATTTCACGATCAAACGCCTGATGCACGCAGGAGCTCGATGAACCTCGATTCACTCGTGGAATTCGAAGAACGCGAGCGGAAAGAGGCTCGTTGAGCTCCCTCCCAAGCGTTTTGTGGACACTTGTGAAGCTCGTTCACGCGTATTCGGGTTCGTTTCACGGTACAGGCCCGAATTCGAAACAGGTCGATCAACCGTTTTTCTGATCGAATGAGTTCAACCGAATTGTATCGAGTGTTTACCTTCAAGGTAATTCAATTTTCCTTCTTGCTAAAGAGTAAATGCCTGCGTAAACGCTAGTTTGAAAAAGTATTTGCTCAGACGGACGATTTAAAGTCCTCGATGTGATCTTTAATAATCGATAAATATATTTGCATAGAAATTTCAATTCCGTAGAATTTTGATATTTTACAGTGTTTTCGCGTTGCTTGAACAACTGGCGTTTTATATTTTTATAAGTGTTTGCAATTTTTCATGTAAAATCTATAAATTAATAACGGTGTATCTTTGTGTATTGTTTAGGGATTTTCAGTGATTTTCTGTAAGAAATGTGAGAAAAGATTTACTTTCCTTCCAATATATACTTGCTGAAATACCTATTATTTTGATTTCTTTCCTACAAATTAGTTCACTTCGATCGTCGCTGGTTCAAACGTTGAAACGCATCTTAACTTATAATAAATATTAACCCGACAACTTACCACCCAGTTAGGAATGCTACCAGCTGGCATGTTCGTCATCCATGTGTCGATCATGTTCTTGAAATCGGATGCTTTAGAATTTTCGTCAACGTTCTTAATGAATCCAAAGTTGAAAGGATAGTGCGCCCCGTACTTATAATAGTTCATCGTCATTGTTGTGTTCGAGTATGCCTCGATCATCATGAATTTTGGCTGCTCGAATTCGTCCAGTACCAACCTCCAGCCGAGAACTATCTCGTAGGTTAACGGTTGATCCTTCGTGTAGATCTTTTCGGTGTGTCCGTAATTGTTAGGATCATCGGTGTCGTTCGTTAAAGGTTCGTCCAAGTATCGAGTATCCTCGCAAAGATGAGGTACAGCGTCCACTCGGAAGCCGTCCACGCCTTTCTTTAACCAGTACCTAATTACGTTCTGCAACACGTTAACGCGTGTGAAATTAATGCAATTTAAAAAATGCTTTAACCACTTGCGGTGGCAGCTAGTTCACAGTTGCGCGTACAAAAACAATTCTTTAATTTCATTTATTAACACTTTACCGACCGGTTCATTCGAGCGCGGATACATCGCTAACACCGGCTCGGTTTTGGCTATCGTGCGGAATTATAAGCTCTTATTCTTGCAACTTTGTTTTTAATCGAAATTCGTGAGAGTGCTTGGTATATCGTTTCTCTTATTGTAAGGTAATTAAATTGAATAAAGTTTTTAATTTTCATAATGTTAGTATTAATCAGCAAGCGGTGGATAAACGTTGGCTGTAAAAAGCCGATTAATAATAATTAATAATAGGCTCCCGGTCGCTGAGCGTTGGTGGCAAAAAGCCGATTAATTGGGCTCCCGGTTGGTAAAGTGTTAATAATCTTGTGCAGTATGGTGTATCTAACTGTACTTCGTCAAACGATCGCAGTCGACGTGTCCCGCGCAGATTATTTTTATTTCCGCGACAATTACCTACCGACGTGTACGACACGTCGTTCGCGACTTCGAAACATAAACGTCTCGACGTGCGTGGCACGTCTTTCCAGCGCAAATGGTTAAGCGCGGATACATTAATTTATAAATATCGATCAATGAAACGTCACGATTATATTTCGATAATTATGTTTCTGTCGATCGAAAATTTTCTTTCGTGTAAAAACGATATAACGTACCGTAACCTACGTTCTATTATTTTTGTTTTCTTTTTATTTTCTGCTCACACTAATGTACCAACAAAAAATTAGCCAGCATTGTGTCGTCTGTTCACTATCACTAATACCACACATTTTGAAATATCTGCAAACGTAAATAAAGAGGGCGACTAGAGAAAATATTAACGAATGCAGTGCGAAATGTATGGTTAACTTATGTATACGAATCGTATAAAAATTGTAAAACGCATAAAAGGCCTATATCAAAATTGTGCAATGCTGTTGCATTAATTTTATTACTTCTGTTCCTGGTAATCCTTCCAGTTGTGAAAGGAAATTTTTTTTACGAGTTAAAGGTTCGTGCTTCCAACGATTAAATTAATGACTCGTGTACTCTCGAGAACCATACGGTACGCCGAATTGTTTCAGCGAAACGATTACGTTCAGCCACAGAAGACGGAAACTAAACCACGCAAAAGGAAAACGCGAACCAAACGAGTATTTCTTACGGGTCAAGAATACTTTCAGAGGAACAAGACAATCGTTGTTTCACAGAACCGTTTCATCGAATAAATCAGCTTTATTAAACTCGTTTGCTTCTCTAAGTAAATCCTTCGGTCGATGTAAACGCTACCAATAAACGCTGTATTATTCGCGACTTCAAAACAGTCGCGATCAATTCTTTTTTTCGTACGGTTAGACGTCCCGAATTTCAAATACTGTTGAACGAGCTTCGTCGGATTGACTTTTCTGTTGATTTAAATTCGATGAAGCTACTGTCGCGCGATCCTCGGACTCATATATTTCAAGCCGCATCCACCTAAACTCGACGCAATATTCGCGACCGCAATCGGAATTATATTTTGTCCAGCAGGGATGTGCTTAGCTTTAGCCTTGGTTAAATTTCAAACATGCCAGGCTGGATTTAACCGGCCGTGTTTTCGTGACGTACGTCGAATTTTGTCGGACCAAGGCTTCGCGCTCATTAAAATTCAAATTCACGAGAAAATCCGAAAAACTTGCGGAACTCCGGTAGAATTTCGAATGAATTCGGCTCGCTCGAGGGTTTTCGATCATACCGGGTTTAAAATATTATTCCGAAGGATTTTCTAACTTTTTACGTTTAACCACTTGCGCTACGAAGACGTGCCGCGCACGTCGAGATACTTTTGTTCCAAAACCGCCAGCGACGCGTATACCGCGTCGATATGCACTTGTCGAAGAAACAAAAACGACGTGTCCGTCACGTCGGCTAACAGTTAAATCGTTCGTTATTCGAGCTACACTTCCAGAATGCACGATATCGCGTACCAGAATGTAAGAATCGGCGGTTCTTTATTAATTAACCACTTGCGCTGGCGAAAAATTCACCGACGCGTGTAGCAGAACGGTCCAGCGTAACTCACTGAGAAGCGTCACAGAGCGTTCGATGCCTTAGAGAAATCGGAAAAGGATTTATATTTTTTAAACTAATTTATTTTCGACCTAGAACTTTCAATAATTTTTTAAAGGGAATATAGAGCGTCGATTGATTATAAAATTATACAAATATGAATATTTAATTTATTTATTATTGTATCCATATGATGCCATCATCCATTCATGATCATCCCCATATAAACCGTGGACAACAACAAAAAATCTAGAATAAAAATTGGATCGGGTTAAAAATAAACGTCGTTTTTGTTTGGCTCCTTTTGATTGCAGAAACAAAAACGACGTTTATTTTTAACCCGATCCAATTTTTATTCTAGATTTTTTCTTATGTTTGTTATATTTTTGTTATATTCTTGATTTTTTGATTCTGTCACAAAAGCATCACGACGTGCGTGGCACGTCTTTCCGGTCTTATCGGTTAAAATGCGCGGTAGCGTCAATTCCTCTTCTATGAATATATGTTGCAATGCTCTGAAGACGCTCGGGGATCGACCGTTCGGCACGGTGATCGTATAACGAGTGTCCTCCGGCCGTTTTTCCCCAAAGATCGGCTGGTGTTGCCGAGGGCAGAGGGTCCGTCTGCTTTCCATCAGGCCCGGTTGTAAAACCGTCGTTGGAGCAGTCGCCACAGCTCGTGCTGAGATTATTTAGAGTGGCCTGTTGTTACGTACAACTTCCTGCCTCTCATTGTTTTCGGTTCCAACAAGAAGTAGATTATTAACGCATTGACGGCCGCTGTCACGTGCGTGCGACTTTGTACAGCTATTTTCTGGAAATGGTTTCTTGCCGTCGTTTCGATGTTTCTATACTGATGCATACCGATGCTATTTTTAAAGAAATATTGAAAATAGTGTAACAGTGATCTTAATGCTTTTCCTATTGTGGGAATGGTGACTCGTCCCTCGGATTATTAAACAAGTGACTCGTTCTTGTACTTCGTTTAATATAAATGTTATTATTCGTTGGTCGCACAGATATTGGTAGAACGGTGAAACGACGAGCAGTCGAGTAACATTGTCTTCGCGTTTTGAAAAATCTACGTTGCGATTCACGTTTCTTGGAAAATCGTTCGATACGAGAGAAAAGAATGCAAGAATGAAGGAAAGTCATGTTGAGCCAACGAGTAGTTTATCGAAGCAACGAGTGCTTCTAATTCTCGTTATTCGTTTCGTTTTAACGCGTCATCGATTGGTCGTGCGATGAAACGTCGGCAATCTCGACGGAACTGGTCGTGACATTCACGTCGCCTCGTGGAAAAAGTGAAATCAAAACGAGTAATGGCTGTCCGTTTAACCGTAGCCTGATCGTTGATTTATTACGACGTTAATTGTTCGATTTCCAGTTAATGATAACGTTAAAGGAGACGACCATTGTCACAAATTTATCACCCACTTAAAAAGAAAAAAAAAGAAGAACAAAAGAAAACAACAGAAAAAGAAAAGAAAAAAAGAGAAAAATCAGAAAAATATATTGGACGATAACATTGTTTCTTTTCCTCGAGAGAGAGAGAGAAAGTCAGCTATGTTAGATTTCGATAATTTTAACATCCAACGTACGAAGTGTTGTTCGAAAACAGCGAAATAGAACTCTGGCCCAATCCACGCGTAGAAACGGGATTTATTTCCGGCATGACAACAATCCCGCGTAATCCAGCATCCCTACAAACGTAAAGGCAACACGATGAAAAGAAAATCCGATATCAGGGCTTTAACCGTACAGCGAAGATTTAATTATCCACGAACAGATGTGAAATCGTTGCTTTGTTTGAAAATACACGTGGAGCTGTTTTTTGTTTTCCTTGGAACAATTTAATGACCGTTAACGATTGTTGTCTAGAATCGCACATGTTTTTTTTCTTTCGATTATTGTTTCTTTAATTGTTCGTTCTTAGCAATTAAAATATCGAAGAATTATATTCTTCTTTCTGCATCTTATCAAATCGGATAAGAAAATAAGAATTTTTCAATAGCCAGAATTCTTGAATGTTTAACCATATTATTTAAGCAGTAATTAAAAAGAAAGAATAAAATAAAATAAAATTAGTGTGCAATTGATCAACACGTTACATCTACTGGTATCGTGATTTTTTCCAATTATTTTATCTGATAACAGTATACGTCGATACGATACACTGAAAAATGTTCTCTATTGCACGTGGCTACTCATAATTCAATGAAATTTGTTAAGGCTACTCGATGCAGCGTGATAACGGGATTAAATCTGATCTAGGGAATTTAATCAGGATTGAACATAGGTTTAAACGAAGTTATACGCGATAGTCTCGCTTTGCACTGATATAACGTATCGTCGACGTGATTTAATAGGATCGTACGTCTCCGCATAATTTCGACAGGGAAAATTCTGTACCGAAATTAGGTTTCGATTAGTGATGTATAGGTAACTCAATTTTAGGGAAAATTCTTTACGTTGGATGCGTGGCTTACACGAAACTATTCCATGAACTTATCACAAGATACGCTGTCATTCTTGTGCTAGTATAATTTTTAGAATCTTTAACGTAGAATCGATAACGTTCTGTCTGAAAAAGTACGTAATTTATGGCAAACTAACCGTTTTTATATTATCGCGTACAAGTAAATAATAATTGAAGTATTTAAAGAAGTCGATGAATTCGAGGAATGAAAATATTCTCCGATATTAAACGGATGTAGTCGAAGAATCGATTAAATTCACGAATGAACGGAATCAATTTTTCACGGTATAAATGAAAATCATTGTTTAATATTCAAACGTTCCTACATAATTGGTGGTTAATATTTTTCATTGCCGGAATAATCAGTAATTAGCTAATGAAGCGATAAAGAAATTTTAAACGTTTATCACTGCGTTCGTAGGACGTATAGAATCGTTGAAGAACTGAATTAGAATAAATTAAAAGATTTGTACGTATAAATTTTTGCAGCGAATCGGATAATACGATTCGTTCAAACTTTTAGCTACGACCTTAACACTTTGCTGACCGGTGGCGAGTTAACTCGTCTTTTCATACCCAAACGTTGCTGACCGGTGACGAGTCAACTCGTCTTTTCGAACCTAAACGATAAAACGGCTATTCAAACAAGATATTACACAATAAAAAAAGCCTAATATCACAAATTACGTTGATAATAAAAATCAGGTTTCCAAATTCTCCAAAATAAATGCTTTCTTCGGCAATCGTGATAAAATTTATTACAGTTTATTTAGAACGTTTTACTTCCATATTCAATTACAAAATAATAGCCGGTGACACGACATAGTTTCTGTGTAAAATTCCCGATCAACAAAGTGTTAAATTCAATGAAATATGCATACCCACGGCTCTGAATCATTCTGTATAATAATACTGCATTATCTTCAATACAGTATCTTAAATGGAATTTACGACATTGAGGTATCTACTTGTCGACATTTGATAAAGATGATTACTTTCAAGATCGATTACTTCTGTTCGACGCGATAAATCAAACTTTTCCACGGAATCTTTTTGACAAGCCGGACGAAAGTTCGTAATCTTACGATTCGGTGGAGCGTTACAACAAAAAATTACCAGTTCTAATCAATTAAACAGAAACGTCAGTTACACCAGGTTGCGAGTGAACAATTTAGTAATCGAATATCGTGGTTTCGTCCACGGTTACGAGCTCAATTACGATTATTTCACGAACGGTACGTACCTTAATTTCTCGTATCACGTTTTTGTTATTGTAGTTCAGATCTGGTTGTTCCGGTGCGAATTGGTGAAGATAATACGCTTGTCGTTCCTCTCGCCACGTCCAAGCTGGTCCACCAAACACGCTCACCTGCGTACGAACGTACGTTTGCAAAATTACAAAGTGCAGAAAAAATGACAAACTTTGGTGGAAACTTTGTTAACGCTGTGCCAACGCGAGAACGTAAACAATTTTTAATTAAATTTAATTAATTATATAAAACAATTTTATACGTTACCACTTTTAATTACGAAACAGTTTCTCAGAACGTGAAAGTGTGTTTCTAAACGATAGCGTGTTATTGTTCGGCGTTCAAATTCTGATTCTATCTCTTGACAAATTTTCGAACCGATAGTTGAAAGGAGTTCGAATTAAACCGTAAGAAATACACAGAATCGTGCGAAGCTGTGCTCGTAAAGGGTACGTTTCCAGTTTCGAACGATTTAATTTCTGACTGGAAACAATAATGACGAATGAAAACGTGAAAAGTTCAGAATAAAAACACTGGGCAATTTGTTTGAAAACGAAAAAGAGTTGGGATATCGCTGTTTCGTTCACAGCGATTATAGCTTGCGTGTAAAGTAATTTTTAACTGCCTGTAAATTGGACCAATTAAAAGTAAAACGTAAACAATGCAACAGTTATACACATCAAACCTAATTGCCAATTTCTGTTTCCACATTGTTCCACAGGATTATATTACGATTTGTACCTTGAATGGTACTGAAAAGAAAGAGAGAAAAAGAAATGGCTGTGACTACGAAATTTCATAATTGGAATACACTCCCGTTCGTCGGTTGTGAACAATCTTTTATGATCGATAACAGCGAAACAGTAACGGCTGACCGTTTAATTGAATCCAGTCTCTGTACGTTTACAAGCGAAAGAGAAATGTAAATTTCCAACAAAAAGGCATTGTTTGAACGGTGGATATGTTTCTCGTGAAATATTGAGAACAAATGAAATAAATGTATGCAGCGTGAACTGATCTTTTCGAGAAGAAACAACGAACGAAAGTGCGACACGTTCGTACGAGAATTAGTATAAAATTTATATAAACTGAATTTATATAAAAAGCTTCTCGCGTATCCGACAGACTGTTTCGCTTCTTACATTCTTGGACGAGCTTGTTCAAGCTCGCATCAGTTCGAAAATGGAATTTTTCTTATTCTCTTAACCCTCTATAGCCCGAATTTTGTCTACTTATCAGAGGAAAAATTACGATTGATTACAGTTTTTCACTTTGATTTGAAAATGTTTTAACAATTACTGTAGATGGATCGTGGTGCCGCTACAATAATACAGTAATCAAATTTAATAGTGCAGTGATAACTGAAGAAAATTAATTTTTTCAAATATAGATACATCAGTTTGTAACTTTCAAGTCACTTAACTAGTTCATATTCGGTAATATAAATTTAAAAACTGTCAATAATTTGGCTGAATTTTCACATTTTCATTGCCAGTAAGATATCTGGATAGAAAATTTTCCATTAAAATAACATTTTAATGCAAAAGAATGTGTTTCGTATCCCAAAACTGAAAACAATGGAACAAAGTTAAATGTCGAGTCTGGCTCGACATAAGACCGCAAAGGGTTAAAGTAATAATTGCTATAGATGAATCGTGGTATCGCTGCAGTAATACGGTAATCAAATTTAATAGTGCAGTGATGACTAAGTAAAATCAATTTTTTAAAATACAGATACATTAATTTGTAACTTTTAAGTCACAAGGTTCCATAGAGGGTTATATATTACTTTCTTACTTCAAATATTATTCTTTCTTTCCTGCAATAATACCCATGAATTATAATGAAACCATCGTATAATTTAAAACGCGCTCACCCAATTGTTCGGTGGAGAAACGGTTCCATTTTCCAGCACTCGCCCCCTGCGCCAGACATAATAATCGCTGTAAGGCTGAACGTTCTGCAAGCTCTTCTGGAACCATTCGTGCTTGTTCGAGGAATGATTCGGAACCAAATCGAGAATCACCTTCAGTGACTTATTATGCGCAGCCTCCACTAGATTCTCGAAATCCGATGTGGTGCCGAAAATAGGTTCGATGTCGATGAAATTCGAAATATCGTAGCCGAAATCGACCATAGGGCTAGGATAAATGGGTGACAACCAGAAGGCGTCGATATTTGACTCTACCAGATGATCCAGCTTACTCGTGATACCTGCGACAGGAAAGAAATCGATTCTTTATAGATGGTTTTATTCTCTCTGTGGATGCATTCTGAGAAACTTGTGAGAAACATTTGGTGGAGAACTATCGTTGAATATTTATTTGTAAAATAAATTCAACAGAGTTTTAACTAAGTATATTTACAAATATCTATTAACCCCTTGACTACTAAAGGCGTATATATACGCTTTCACAAGTCTATCAACATATACGAGAGCCGTAAATATACGCCCTCGCGTATCCATCAATATAATACGAAAGCCGTAAATATACGTCCTCTGCATTTTTTTTACCATAACATCTTTATTGTTTTATCGATTGATTTAACGTGGAATATAACAAGTCGACCAAAATCGACTGGCGTTTAAGGTGTTAAACGACAAACTTTCTATCCGCAATGCAAATATCGTAAAAAGATATTCTACCAACATATTTTTCCAAGTACAATTTTATCCGAAAAAAATTCTTCCTCAAATCCTATCCAATGCGAACCATAAAATTATTTTCCAATCGCTCTCCTTCCGCATCGAGTCACAGGTGTGCAAACCTTCTTTCGAAATGACTCGAGAACCGCGAAACAGGCTGAAACTCTCTTCCGCGACACGTCGATTTTTAACCCTTTGCACTCGAGGGCTCCGGAGCGGAGCCATTTAAAATTTGTCTTCAAACTCGATGGCTCCGCTATGGAGCCACGATTACATATTGGCGATTGTTTCAAGAGGTATCACACCTTGGACGATTACAAAATGTAATAATGTTATAGTTTTTTGTTTTCTTATATACCACAACATTTGAATCTATAATCAATTAAAAAAAAAAAATTATAACATACAATGATGCCTTTCCTTTGAACGCGTACATCATTTATGTATATATAAATATGATTTTTTCACTGAAACTGCTTCGAGTTGCTGGTAATATGAATGAAAAAAAACTTCGAGTGCAAAGTGTTAATAATATTACATTCATCGTTAATCGCTGCACCTGATAAAATTTTATTTTCACACTCGTTACTCTTTGGTGAACCTGATAATGAATAAAAATCCGTGAAATGTATTGAAAAGAATATTCACAAGATATTAGATAAAAAATTATAAAAGTATAATTGTTTCAACATTTTCGACTTCAATGACACATTTTTGACATCATACAATGATGTCTTTCCTTTGAATGCGCACATCATTTGCGTATGTACAAATATGATTTTTTCACTGAAACTGCTTCGAGTTGCTGGTAATATGAATGAAAAAAAAACTTCCAGTGCAAAGGGTTAAGCCGCGTCAAAGCAGCCAGAAGAGGCTATGGGAACCGGCGTTTCGTTAAAATTTATTTTCGCGCTTAAGCAACATTAACTTCTTCCGTTCAGCTCTCCACGTGCATTTATCGCGCCTTACTTTGCCTTTTCTCGGTTAACGCCTGCACGCTTAGGTCCTCCTTGTTAATTACATCCGAGCCGCGTTTGCTTGTGTCGCCGTCGTTACATGATCGCGCAAACAGATCGGAAGATGCCGCAAGCTGAGCAAAGGAAACGCAGTTATGCCTCTGTTTATAAACTGCAGCCCAAAGTGATTTCGAACGCGCGGTAAATGTTTCTCGCTTAATTACCTTCCACGATTTCGTGTACATTTTCCCGATGGAATATGCTTTGTTCCGGTTATACAGTGGTTGGAGCTCATTTCAGAACGCACTTTGCTAGGCTTGCATTAATTATTCATTCAAAATACGTAACTCATTGGCATCCAGAAGTGGAATATTCCACGCACAATGATCAGATTTGTTTGTAATTCGTAGTTGTTAATTAGAAAACTTTATTCGGAGATGTAGAATCAATTTTATTCTCTGTGAACTGAATAGAAATTGAAATCTGGGAGATACGTATTTTATTTTTATCAACGCAATTTCGATATTACACGATGATATTAATTCATATTGTCGATTACTTTTATCTTCGGAAATTTCTTAGAATATTTAAATTTTATATTTAATTGAATATTTAAATTTTATATTTAATTTAATATGTAAATTTTATATTTAAAAATACGAATAACAGAAAATATATATATATATATA
>SMSQ01001549.1:0-10152 GCA_019453375.1 Ctenoplectra terminalis
TTCGTGGGAACTGAAACACGTGTACTTACGAAGCTTCGTGTATTCTTTATACTGAACTTTTGGAGCACCGTTTCGTTTAACACATTTTCTACCACTTCTACATCGAAGGAACAAAATAAATAACTATCAACAAATAAGTATCACAACTAAAAAATACGATTAATCCTAAACAATATAATTCCAAAAGCAACCACTGCAGAAATATTAAATAAAAAAATTGTTAGAACAATGACACTGCCAGAAGGGTGGTTAAATTTGAACAAAATGGCGGCCGGTGCATTCTTCCCAACATACCGCTGGAATGCAATTAACCAAATTCTACGTTCTTCCCGGAATAATACTAGAATGCAATTAACCAAATCCTACGTTCTTCCCATAATAACAGCAGAATTCAATTAACAAAATTTTAGCAATCCACCGAAATCGCACAGATTCCACCGCAACGGATTCCCTTTTAGATCCTCCTCCTCGACCATCCCATAATCGTTACGCTTTTATCTAACAGGGAATAAAATTGGTAGAAGCCAGGTATGTACCTCGAAGCCAAAGCCGAGTAACCCGGCCTCTCAGCGTACTCTTAATCGACGGCTATCGTTTACGATAGATATTTAATTAATGACTATCCGCTCGAGGAGGAACAGTCTTTCAGTTACGCGCGGCAGTCCATTAAGCCGGCTCGCGCTTATTCCCCAAGCCTCGTCCCCGTAAGTAGCAATAAAATCCTAACGATCCTTTCATAAATCATCATCGGGCAGCGTGTTTCGAAAACGAATCTCCGTGTCATGCAAAAAGCTATCGAATCGCGCGGATGGCTTCGTTCTATCCGGTAGAACCGTTGGAATTACACGGCAAGTGCTCCGCGTAAAAACGTTGTTGCACCAGCGTGAGTAATCTTCACGAAACAACGTGGAAAGGTATGAAGCGGAGGTGAAAAGGAACAGACAGAAATGGAGGAAAGAGAGAGAGAGAGAAAGGAGAAGAGAAAGAGAGAAAGAAAGAGGGTGAAAGGAAGAGAAGACGAGCTTGATAGGTGGCAAGAGTAAAGGAGACAGGACGAAGGGGTGAAAAGGAGAAAGAGAAAGAGGTAAAAGGCGCGTTCGCAAAGGCGACCGAAGCTGGCCGGCCTGGTCGGTTTGGCCCCGTGGGAACGCGTTGGTGGCCAGCTGCACTGATTGCCATGAGAGGACGTGACGTAGTCGTCGTCGAAGCCACACAGTCGCGCATGCAACACGAACGTGTCTTTTACTCTTGTGTGGACCCGCAGCGCTAGCGATGGGACCGAGCCGGGTGCTCCATTCAATGAGCCAGCGCTTGAATAAAGGTGTACCTTGTTCTTAGGAGAGAGGGGGGGAGAAAAAAAAAATACAGTGGCTACAAAAAGTATTTTAACACGGTTCTGTTTACTCCTGGCGTTTGTCTCTCGAGTGATTTTCGTGTTGGTGTATTTTTTTTTTTTTTTTTTATCGTTCAAATTGTAGCTTCAAGCGACTGATCAATTTTGTATCGTTGAAATGAAATGTAGCGACGAGATACTTGAATTGAGAAATCATTGGATTTATGTTTCGTATTTGTCTGTTGATCGATTAAGTTTAACTTTGTTAAATTTTTTTTTATATATGTAAATTTGTAAATTATTTATAAAAATTTTGTAATACTAATAATAATATTAAATAATAATAATAATGATGACGATGATAATATTAAATAATAATAGTAATATTAAAGAATAATAATAATATTAAATAATAATTACCGATTTTTGTCAATTTTTAGAATAGTGGGAAATTGAAAGTTGGAAAATTGCACAGAATGCACAAAGTACGAAGGAATATATAAATTATTTATCTTACAAATAATTTTCTACCACAATTCTATTTTTCTCACTGTATTTTTAAAGATATGAGTTTGCAAAATAAAAGTGTGACTATAAAAATTTGGCGCTGTAGAAATGTACAGCCTGTCGAGAAGCCACTCGATTGAAAGATATGAATATATTCAGATACTTTTTGTAGCCACTGTAGGTGAATCGAAAGAGCGAACGGTTGGATTTTTTTAAGGGAGGCTTCGATTGATCGACAATGCTGGGATCGGGGACGATTTTTTTGAGCACTTTTGTATTTTCGAGGAAATTGTTTGGTTGGGTTCAGTGGTGGTTTCTGTTTGTTCCATGGTGGGGACTGTATTTCATTGAATTGATTTTATGAGTAGAACAGCTGACATCTTCTCATTGTTTGAATGATGACAAAAAGGGTTTGGAGTAACGGTGATTAAATTGCAAGTGTATGAATAGAATGGGTACAGCTTGGTAAATATGTAATAACGTTTAGAAAATCATGAAGTGAAAAATATAAATGAAGTAGAAAATATTATTGGTGGTAACATTTTTGTAGGAAGTATTGTGTTATGATAATTACTCTTAATTTCACGTCGTGTTGTACATCGGCTAAGAAGCTCAGAAAAACTCTCATCTTTTATGCGAATATAATTACTCGTTACGCGATTTCAGAAGATACATACTTGAGAGTACGATAAAACTCGGACGAAACATTGACATGGTTTAAAAAAAAAAAGAACAAGTTTAAAAAATAAACTCAGATTTTTCTCTGTATAATAAAATACGATAAAATACATATTTACTTTGGTTCTATTTAGTAGAAGTAATTATATTTACAAATAATTCTTACGCAATTAATTCTCAAAAAACTTAACGAAGCTATCTTTACGCTCACTGAATAGCGATAGAAAAATAGAGTTTTTTAATTACTATATCCAGTTTCAACGATCTTATCTTTTAAAAGTAAAATCTTTAGTGGATTAAAGAATAATACGATGCGCGATTTCATTCATGGGACTCGATTTTAATAACTGTTTGGCATTGACTAAGCGTTTATGATTTTCGAGTACATCTCAGAACTATGACTCAAAACTGTGACTCACCACGAACTTCAGAAACTCTCATCTTGCTATTATTACGAGTGAATCCGAGCAATAAAAAATTTGCATGTACACGTCACCCTAATTACCTAGTCAAAACGCCAACGAGCTGTCAATCACTACGCATTACGTTCAGCTATTGTAACACCTACCGTTTCAAACATACATTCCAGATCTACAAATCCTTATCGAACCNAAAACCACAAAAACTTACAACCACGCAAAAAACGAACTCTTAACCTGTTAACCGAGTAAGACGAGTAAACTCGTCACGCGGACTGCCGATATTTTGGACGTAATCATTTATTTTCACATTGATTTACTTTTGAACGCATCGTTATTTTTATAAAAAAAACGCCTTACATTAGACTTACATTTGCAATGATTAAAATTGACCCAATTAAAACGTATTATTTTCTATTAATTTTTAACTCAAACTATAAAGGAGCTTCTGATCGAAAAACTACCCGGTTAACAGATTAATACATCCCTTACCAAGATCATCTCCATCAAATTCCACCAAACAATACGATAAAGAACAGGTAAAAAGAAAGGTAAAAAAATAATACCAACAAAAAATCAAAGTTTCAACCTCACTGAACCAACGATCCACAAATACTCGTAACTTTAACCATCCATCGCGGTCTAACTAGATCCTAGTATCCTCGAGCAACACCCCGTATCCAAGACACAAAACATTCAACCATCCATCAGACCTAACCCGTTGAAAAAAGCGTGCAAAACGATCCTCTCCGTTCCCCAACGAACTGTGCGCGATCGTGAGAGAATCGGACCCATCGCTAGCAATTCGCGGTCTCGATCGTGTGTCGCGACTGGTAGTGGTGAAGCGGTGTGTTGTTGGACGGCGCGCGGAGGGTCGAAGACGAGGGGGAGCCGCGAGGATTGGTAGTGGTGGCTCGAGTGAGGCGGCGGGTCGAAGGGAGGCCAGGGCGAGTGGCCGGGCGAGGAGGGTCGCGGAGAGGGGTCGCGCATTCCAGAGAGGCGCCGGCCAGTCTGCGGCACACCTGCGCGTTCGGTTGAATCACGGCGCCTCCGACATAACCCAATCTCTTCGTCCTTCTTCAACCGGTCGGTGCGTCCGAGCCGGTCGTTCGTTCCTCGTTTCTCTACCCTGTCTCGTCCTCCTGCTCCTTCTGTTTCGTCCCACGAAGCGGCCTTCTCCGTCTTTTCCTCGTCGACGTTCACTCTCCTCGTCGAACCCGTGGGCCCGTTCTTCTCCTCGTCTTTCTCTCAGAAATCTCTCTTCGTCCAAGCCGCTCGCTGCGCCAAAGCGTTTATCCTTCTCCGCGATACAATAATCGCGCGCTGTTTCTCCTCGTCTTCGAGTCTCGTTGACTCCTCGAGAGCTCCGGCTCTCTTTCTCTCTGTCCCTCTTCTTTGCGCGTCTTTTAGATTTTCCTACGATTTCTGTGCTGCTTCGTTCCAATATCTCCCTCTCTTTCTCGTCGAGACGCTCGAGTCGCTCTTAAGCGTTCGAATAGCAGCGGAAGGACCGACGGGGCCCTGAGAAAGAGACGATACCAGATCGTGGAGGAACGAAAACGCGCGCTGCTCACGTGCGACAGAGAAAAAGAGACACCGAAGGACCGATCTTACGTACAATCGGAGGCGTGCAGGTGTCCGTCGTTCGTCCGCTGGTCGGCACGTCTGTCAGTGCCGCGCAATCTAAGCCGCACCGACGACGGGGCCCAGCCTAGCGAAGGCTGCGAGCGGACACCTGTTTTTCTTGGAAGCACCTGTTTTGCGGTACGGCCCTGCGGAACCGCCCAGCCGGCCCAGAGGTCCCGCGCGAACTTCTTTTTTCGCCGGACGGAGAACGTGACGGGAATCCGTATTTTCTTTCCGCCACGTTTCTCTCTCTCCCCGGCTTACGGTATAATCGATAATGTTTGCATCGACGCCGGGGAGACGCGTGGTCATCCGGCGAAGCTGCAGGATTAGTCCGGGTGTAAATAAGGCGCCTCCGTTGTGCAAAAAGCGGTGCTTGAAATTACTTGAGATGCGTTTTCAACGTTCAACGCGGTGGTATTGAAAGGTATACTTTTTAATGGCGCTGGTCATTACGAATCGATCGATATTTATGGAAACCGTCTTGACTTTAGAAGACGTTTTTATAAATATTTTATGAACGTATTGTGTTATCTCTTGACGCTTCTTTGGAGTTTGCGATCTCGTGGACCGGTAATGTCTCGTCGAATCGCTTTCGAATACAGGTCTGATAGTTACGCGCGTTCAAGTAGGAGCTTGAAACTGTGAGCATGATTTTAGTTAGCGCAGGCAACTGTATCGCAAGGTAGATGGAAGGAAAATTGCATAGATGCCGTGTTAGATAAATAACCATGATTTACATTTTACAATAATTGTTTCGTCACGGAACAGAACACGGGAAACGGACAATTTTAATAACCATAAATTAATAATCATTTAAATCGTTCCGTGACTGGTGTTAAAGCGAACAAAAAATCAAGCTTCGTTCAACTATCATTTTACTTTTTTTTTTTTTTTCCTTTTTTTTTCGAGTAATATAAATTAATGAATTAATTTGAAATACCTAGCTTCTCAAATTAACGTACTCAAAGAGAAACGCGTTTCTGTAGATTAATCTGATTAGTACTATTTTAAGTCAAATTGGCACCTTAGGTTAGATTAATTGTAAGATCACGAAGCTTAAATGCATTTTTTTCTCAGCTTTCCTTCTATCTACCAACTTCCCGGAAGCAAAGTAGCATTGTCTTAACCGTGGAATGCGACTCGTTATGCAACTAAGTTTCGCTACCGTGTGCCAAACCTAGCCAGCGACGGTAGAGAGCAACGCTCGTTTCTTTTTTTTTTCTTTCTTTCGTCCCCTCTTTTCTCTCTTCCCGAAGCGATCTCGCCGGTCCGAAATCTCTTTTTTTTTTTCATCCTACGAAGCAGAACTAGAGCAAGCAGAAGGGAACAGGGAGGAAACGTGAAAGGAGACTCGCACGGTTTACGCGAAGAACGCGACCGGGCACGATAATCCTGCCGGACGTGAGAGACCTGAGACTCATTCAGTGACGTGGGAACGTGTGCAGATACCATTCATAAGTTGGCCGTGGCGTGTGTGAGACAGGACAGCTGGTTGTGTACGTGCGATCTAGAAGCCGTAGAAGCGCCCGTACACGTGCACAGTAGCTGTTTGTCTCAATTTGTGTCGCGAGAGTTTCATCGAGATAGTGGAAGAGCAATTTTTTCTCTCTCTCTCTCTCTTTCTCTCTCTCTACCGGTTAATAAATCACACTGAAAGCACTGCTGCTCTTAATGACAATGAAATATTGCGTCGAGAGGTAGTTATGTAGGATAGGATAATTTATGTTTCCTCCATTCGTTGCGAAACGACGATTATTTTGCGTTGTCTGGCACGTATTCCAGTTGGACTTGGTTTTCCTTTGAAAAATTTGATCGTACCCGATTGCGGCTCGAACCCATCGCTGGGCTCAGCCGAGAGAGCCACCAGGACACCCGCAGCCTTTCCTTCACGGCTCAAAACGAGTGTCGTGGGATTCGTGGGAGCCTGTTTTCCGTTCTTGCCTTGTTCTATCGCGACCACGGACCCCACGCCGTTGTTTTATTGTTGGACGACCGCGAGGGAGAGCTCGAATTTCTGCTAAGATTGGAGAACACGCCTTAGGCGACACCGTCCGTAGGTCCTCCTCAGGTGTGCGCTGTACAGGCCTCGAAACGCTCTTGGAAAATATCTCGAAGCGATCTTTTCTTCTCGATTCTCTGTCCCCTTTCCTCTCGCCTTGCAACTTTGAAACGCGAATTTTTCGATCGTTACTTCGCCGCGGCAATGATAATTTGATAAGGACATTCTCGTAGACTCGCTCGACGAGTTTCTGCGCGAGTTGCTCCGAAGTGCTTGATCATTTCCTTTTACCCTCGCGACTTTATGCGGGGAAATATCTGTTTCGTAATTGGTCGACTGGAGTTAATTTTGTCGTTGGAAGAAAAAAAAAATTTTTTTGGGCGGAATATAACATGGTAGAAGATTTGATTGGATTAAAGAATCGATCTGTATTGTTTCGGTTGATAGAGAAACGGTCGACGTGGATTCAATCGAAAGTATATCTGTCACGCGCGTTTCTCACAATGCTTGACCACACATCTGACGTTGCAAATTAAGTATGGAATTATGTCAGTCATTTACACGTTCTCGACGTTTGTCTTTCAATGGCTGTCACACTTTTTGTTTCTTATCAAGCTTCTGTAAAAATAGTTTCTACACATTTTCTATGATTCATAGAATGTAGGGCGTTGTGTTAGCTGGATTCAGGGTTGCTTGCAGCTTTTATTAACGCTTTTATTAATTAAAGGAAACGTATCCGAGCTAATTTATTGCAAGTCTCTAAAGTACAAAATTAAAACGGGAAATTAGCTATGCACGAAGATATATTTATATCTTCCAACGAGGCTCTTTTCGATGAGGTTCTAAATTTTATTTTCACGCTACCAAATTTTTGCAGTCACTTGAAAATTATATTATAAAATTAAATTATAAAAAGTATAATAAACGTAATTAATGAGTGTGTAAATTCTATAATAAATACAATGGTGTGCAAATACTTTCCGTAGCCGCTGTACCTATATATCTACCTTTTCTAGATTTTATTTTTTATTTATTTAAATACAGGGACAGAGTTACCATTTTCCCACCAAACCAAAATATTATTTTCTTATTAATGTACTATTATATTTTATTAATCCTTAATTAATGAGGTGAGTCCGAGTAGCCCGTGAAACATTTAAAGAAATGCTTTACACCTTAGAAATCAATTTTTATTCATACTTCTTGTATTAATATATCTACTAAAAAGACTTGAATCCCTTTTTTGTTCAGAAAATCTAAAAATTTAATCTTTGAATGGAAAACAATTGGGATACGTCAGACTCCACCTTTCCAATTAAATCCCAACTGACGGTTATAATATATTATTCTATTAATATAAAGTTGCCTCTTTACCGATTAATTAATCGATTCCCAATTTTCAAACCAAGCAGAGAAATTACAGCTACAATCAACCACAATTTTTCTGCTCCCAAGCACCCAAAATCCGAGCCACAGAGAACTAACTTTCTACCATTTAAAAGTAGCATGCTCGCAAAAATTCGCGTATTACGACAATGCCAGAGAAAAAAAAGAAAAAAAAAGATTGCCTTCCTCCGACACGTAAGGAAGAGGCTTCTACGAAAGCAAGTAATCTAAATTGTTTTCGAATAGGCTCTCGCGAGGTTTCCGTGCAAGTGGACGCGTCCAGCTTTCTCTACTCCTCGGCACAGCTGCGTTAATACGTTCCGGTGAAAGAAAGACGCATCGGTACGGCGTGACAAGTGATGTTCCGTCGTTCAGAGACCGATCAATAAGACGATCAGGTTTGTAGCGTTCCTCCGAACCGTTCTGCAAGCCACATACGTGCAAACTCGCAATTTACGACTTACGTACGTCGCGATAAAGTGTCGTCAGTCGCGTTTACAGTTCGGTTACATAACGCAACGATCGTTCGTCTCGAAGTCCGTACCTATTCTCGCAGATGTTCCCGAAAAACATCGTTCGATATCGTTCAACGTCGCTGTTCTTACGCAAAAACCTAAGGGGTACGTTCTCGATCTACATCTGCGCTCAGTGGGGTCCAGGAAACCTTGAACTTTCGTTGGGCCAGGGGTCCCTGAGAAAATTCGAGTATTCGTCCAGGTGTTGCGAGGCCTAACACCTGGAGATTCTCGAGTTTACCGTTATATTTGTATAGATGCCCTTTATTGTGAGACGTAAATTGCCACCTAAAACACGTGGCTACGTGATAGATCGATAATATGCGAGGAGAGGACGGAATCCTGACGAACCTGACTCCGCGAAGATTCCCATAAAGAGTCCAACGATTCTTTCCTCGAAACACATTCCGATTCGTTGCGCGAGAGATTTGTTTTTTTTTTCGCCTTAATTCGCACCGGACACTTCTGCCAATTTGTTTCTCGTTTCGTTTCTTTTCTCTCTCTCTCTCTCCCTTTTCTTTTTTTTTTCTTTTTTAAACGTTCCAAGGTAATTTCGCTGCCTCGTCAGCAGTTAAACGCGCTCCCCCTTTCCGGCAGCGGTGCTTTTATTGCGACCTTTCGATCGAGTCTACCAGGAAACGAGCAGGTTTCGGGGACCGTCGAGGCCGTCAGCAGAAAATCCGTGGTGTTTCGACCAGGTGTCCCGCGATTCGCTGGTCTCTGGCCGAGCCGACTCCTGGCTCACGGGGGCCGGTGGCTTTCCTATTTGTAATTAATGAAATGCTTTAAAAGACACCTGTGCGACCATCTCTGCCGCACAGGTGGCAGGCTGGTTATACGGCGATAAAGCTGGGCTTGTACAGGTGCACGGCACAGGTACGCCAGCACTCTGAATCGGGAACTGGCATCGGTGCGGTGAAACCCCGTCACAAGCGACAACGATGACCGTTTTGGTGATTACACGCCATCCACGGCCGAGACTTATCGCTCGTTAAAGATTATACGGGCTTGCCTTTGCGCGACTGGCCAGCTGAAAAAGACGAATTCGCTGGAAACATCGTACAACCGGCAACGTTTAATTAAATAGCAGGGATAGCCGTTGGAAACCTTTGGGCACGATCTTGTTCGACTCTCGAACGGGTGTCGTGTTCTCGTGTTTGTTAACATAATCGCTGGAGGATTATCATTTTATTTGGCTGCGAGATTTTAGGCTGGTCGCTGTTCGGATTAAGCGTCGCGAATGTGGAAAGTGTTTGTAGGTACTCGTAGTTTTTAATCGGATTTGTCAATTAATACAGGAGTCATGGGCTAAGAAATATGTAAGAATATTTATTAAGTTGATTCATGGGATTTTAATTTGTAGCTCTTGTAAATGGTTTCTGGGTTCTTTGTGGGTTGCTTGGAATAAGTAAAAGTTGAACGATTCGTCTGATTTCGTTGTGAATAAGACGGTTTGATATTGAAAGTAAATTAGGTTGATTGTTGATTCGTTTCATTGCTGCTACTTAAGCTACTCTCTTCGTCGAAAAATATAGTTATTGATCTTAATTTATTTCCTTCGCGTATTTCTTTATCTTTAACACGTTTCGCGCCTCCGATGACCCACGATAATTAACTAAAGGTAATAATTTAATCGAAGAAATATATTTTACCATTTATCGACTAAGTGAGTAGATTAGAAAAAAA
>SMSQ01001559.1:0-15019 GCA_019453375.1 Ctenoplectra terminalis
ATAAGCGTCACCCCAAAACGGGTGACGCGGCCCGATCAGAAACTTTACTGTCACCCGAATATGGGTGACGTGGCAGTCAACGTGTTAATAAAGATCGAAAGAAAAAGAAATCGAGATCGAGAGAAAGTATAAATAATTCGTTGTGACAATCGAGTCACTTTCTATTACAGTAAAATCGCATTTTCTTTATTTTGCAATAAAAAAAAAAAAACTTGTTTTATTTTCAAACACTTCTTATACCAATGTGTGAAAAAGTACGTCGAGGGGTTAAATAACGGAAGAGAAATGATAAATAAAATGATGGACAACGCGCTGCTAAGGAAAAGATGAAAGATCTCTCCATTCGGTCGTTCATCGACTTATTTCAAAACAGAGAGATTTACGTTGGTTTTAGTTGGCTGAGTGTTAAGTAACGGAGATGGATCACCCGAATCAATTTGTACGATACTCACCCGTATCTGTCTATGAGTTGAACGCTTCTTCCAGAGTATGGATCTCTCGCTATGACGTTCGTAGCAAAGATATCAGTTACATAATTGTACCTGTAGAAAGTATTAATGAAAGAATACGAATTCGTTTTAAATTAGTGACAAAAAATATATTAAGTATCGCATACCCATCTTGAGCTTCCAGTCTAAACGTGAGTGGATCGCCAACAGCTATGGTCGTCGTAGGTCTTCCTTGGTACAGAATCAGCAAGCGTACTCGAGAACTTAGGGTGTTCTCCGCTGGGAGGTATTCGATAGGGATTGGAGACCCTGATCTACACGATATAAGTTTAGATTAAATTAGTTGAATAAATAATAAATCTCCTTAAAATTGTAAAGATTGGCGTTCTAATATCTTGTCTCAAAAGAAATTTGAATAAAATTCCAATAAACTTGTAAATCATAAAAATGAATTTTCTAAAAGTTGTCACTTTCTGTTTCAGGCGAGACAAGATAAGACTGCAATTTTTTTTACTATTTTACAATCTGTGCGATTGTAATTTAAAAACTGGGATCGTTGGATCAATTGGTTCTTAACGCATTTGCATCAAGAAGCGGAATGTTCTCTATATCATCAAACTCGGAATAATCCTTTCGACGACGACATCTTACCGTACCGTTGAATAAAAATATTTGCACTAAGAATATTATATGTATTAACCCTTTAACTGCGAGTGTACTTTGTAAACCACATACTAAAATTATAGTCAGAGGTGGATGTGGTATATAAACATGTTAATTTTTGTTAATATCAAATAGAAGCTGCGTACCACTAAAATAAAAATAAAATATATACAATGAAAAAAATCTTTTAAAATAGAATATCACTTAAGTAATATAAAATTAATATTGTTTGTAAACTACACCCGCAGTTAAGGGGTTAATATATATTATCCTTTGTAGTCTGATATATAATTGTAATCAGTTAACTCTTTGGTGCACGCTGGGATTAAAAGTGTCCCACCTTTTTGATGCACCGTAATGCATGGTGGGACATTTTTAGTCCCACTTCGACTTAAGGAAACGGATGTGCTTTAATAAGTATCATTCATGAACCCATGTGGCACGGTCGTATTATTTCAGTCCAATCCTATAACAAATTCAATTAAATTATTATTTCTTTATGTTTTTATATTATGCGATTCCTTTATTAGTAAAAATATACCAATTTTGTTTCATTTAACTCTTTGGGGCACGCTGGGATTAAAAGTGTCCCATCTTTTTGATGCACCGTAATGCATGGTGGGACGTTTTTAGTCCCACCCTGTAACAACAAATTCGATTAAAATGATTATTATTTTTTTATGTTTTTACATTTTATGTCTTGTTCCATTTAAAAGGCAATAAAATTTCTATGCAACATGGGTCTATTTTATTATCCGAAATCCTGTGCCGCAAAGAGTTAAAACGCAATAAAATTTCTATGTAACATGGGTCTATTTTATCATCTGTAATCCTATGCCGCAAAGAGTTAATAGAGAGTAGCAAATATTTAAATCCGGATAAGTTATAAGTGATCTGATGAACTTCACACGATCAACCGTACAGTCTTCGGTGATAAGTAAGAGTCTCCGTAATTTAAGTCGCGATGCAAATGGGTTAACGAAGAAACCTGTACGATATTTAAATAAGTATATGGAGTGTGCTTGCACCGGGGTTCATCATAAGTGAATGCGATACATCCTGCATTCCATACTCGATGACAGATCGGACCGTTTAATTAAATGTACCGGGTGCAAGGCACGGTCTCTCAATCGATATGACCTGGCATACCCGGCACCGATGTAGCCGGATGTGACGACAGCTTCGCCAGGGCCTCGAAATAGGCAGGTGAGATTGAAACGTTTGTCCCTTCCTGTCTGCACGTAGTCCGAGAATTGAACCACGACGATGTTTGTCATTGTATCGCCATACTGTAATTATTCGTTCAGAATTTTTATTTAAAAGAGAAAATTTATTTAAAAAAGAAACGCTTAATTTGAGCAATGCTTTACCGAATTTATGTGATGAAAAAAATTAGAAAAGATTTGCTTTTGATGATTAGAAAATTGTTATAAAAGTTTTTGTCAATGGTTCGAGTAATTTCGTAGATATTCGACAATCTCGTATCGTCGTATGTGAATTATACATTTACACTTACTGTATATAATGTTTGTGTATTTTCCGTGTATTCCGATAATTCTTTATTTATATAGGTTTCAAATATTTTTAATACCATTATTCTGTATAATTTTTAAACTTTTTTTTTTTTAATTCTAATAAGGAAAATTGTTTTATATTCTTTTTCAGATAAGTAGTCCGAGGTGTCAGTGTTATTTTCGAGCAAACAGGGACAAAGGAATTTCTTACTCGTTGGGTGCCGCATTCAGGATAACCCTGAGGACCACTGATTCGAAGGACGTTCACGGTTCCCCCGTTCCCGCGGAAGAAGCAGCGATCGTAATAGCCGTAAGTGTAAATCCTGCCAATGAATCCTTCCGGTGTCCTTAAAGTAAATTCCATCCCGTCTTCGCTACACACCTGACTCACTAAAATGACCAGAAACATAATTTACTGGCTCCCCGTCGATTCTCGTTCAACATACTTCAATATACCCAAAACCCAACAACAACAAGAAGAAACAAAAATCAATCGTAATTCACATCTTTCGTCAACGATATCCAACGACACCCTCCCCTGTTCACATCAACCAAAGGAAATTCGACATTAACGGATGTGACCAAACGAAAAGTAAAAATAAAAAAAAAAAAAATAAAAAAAAATAAAATAATCTTGGAAAAAAAGAGACGGTTTATTTCACCAAGCTCAGTCCAATTGACAATGTTCGACAATATCTATACAATAATTCAAAAGTGTGTATCAGTAACGACTATAATATGGACCAGATGCGTATAAGTCTCTCCAAGTGACCCACGAAGATTGCGTCCACGGTCTCCTACGACGCTTACCGTCGAGACACTCGGCGTCTGCTCCCTGTCTCCCGTTATTCCTCTCGTAGAAGTCGTAATCGGAACCACTGTCGTAATAAACAGGATTGCCCATGTCCATGTCCCTGGAATCGCGATCGCTCAGCTCGCAGTTGTCCCGTTCGGCTCCGTAGGGTGCAGCGTAGGGTCGGTAGTTGAAGGATCTGCACACGAAGTCCCTCGCATCGGCGCATTCCCTTTCACACTGGGCCAAAGAGGAAGCTGTTGTGTATCTTCTGACGAAAGGTTTACGGACCCTCGTATGGGGTCCTACTTGTCGGAAGTTGTCCTGTTCCTCGCATCGGGACACCAGAGGCGGTCGACCGATGATGGGGCCACCGCTGGTACCGAAAGGTCGCGTATTGTAGACTCCACCTTCGCCTATGTAGCCTCCGCCGATTATTCCACCGTCGTTGCTGTAACCGCCGTAACCTAAGGGCCTGGTGGGACCAGCTACACCGTAAGGAGGGCGCTCTGGTTGAGACTGGGGACCGTAGACGTCGTCCACGGGGAAGGTTGATGGGTAACCTCCGTGCGATGGTGGCGGATACCTGAGAATGGAAGAGTTTCTTGGAAACGAAGGTTTCTTGGAGGATGAAGTGTTTCGGTATGAATATTATACATCTATAAACTGGATTTTATATATTTACTGCGGATTTTTATGCATTTATGGAAGATACGCTAAATCGTGTTTCTCTTTTCGAAAAAGGTGAAAAGAAGTAACTCATAAAAGTCAATCGATCAATTTTCCTCTATTTTTCAGGTTCTTTTCTATTCGCCTATCGATTTTGCGTTGTCTAATATTCCAAATTTTTTCAAAAACTCGCATTCCTCAATGACTAACCCTCTACAGTCAGAATTTTGTTCGTTTATCAGAGAGAAGAACTAAAATTTATTACAGTATTTTACTTTGATCGCAAAATTTTGAAAGCAATAATTGCTACAGATGGATTATGGTATCGCTACAGTAATACGGTAACAAAATTTAACAGTCCAGTGATACCTAACTTAAATAAATTTTTTTAAATGTAAATACACGAGTATATAACTCTCAAGTCACATGGTGCCACAGAGGACCAGTACACAGAATACATACAATAATTAGAGAAAATAAAACCTATCTAGCTATCTAGCTCCCATATCTTTTCAATTGCACTCGCAAAACATGAATCTGCATAAAAAAAAACCGCAATCGTGACATCGACGCTACGCTATAACCCCTTGTTTTCTTAATTTACATACCTGTTAGGATACGGTTCCTTTTCCGGATACCTCTCGCTGATGGGATATCGATCGACGGGAGGCCTTGCGCCCCCCAAGCCGGAAGGATATCGTTCCAAGGGATCCTCGGGAACGGGGTACCGATCTATAGTGTTAGGATACCGGTCACTATCGCTCGGATAACGACTCGGCGATACTGGATATCGATTGCCAATCGCCGTTGGGTATCTGGTACCGCTCGTCGGATATCTGTCGATCGCAGGATCGGGTACCGGGTACCGATCAGGATGAACAGGACGACGATCGCCGCCTCTGATTGGGAACCGATCAGAAATTGGATATCTGTCCGAAGATGGATACCGATCTCCTATTGGATAACGATCGCTGGTCGGATAGCGATCACTTATCGGATAACGATCGATAGGATCGGGGAACGTATCTCCTGCTCCAGCGATCGGATATTGTCCGTTTAAAGGGTATCTATCGGGGTATCTGTCTCCTGGATAACGATCGGGATAACGATCTGGGTATTTCTCAGGATATCGGTCTGGATATTTATCGGGATATTTATCGGGATATTTATCGGGATACCGGTCCGGGTATTTATCGGGATATCGGTCTGGATATTTATCGGGATACCGGTCTGGATACTTATCGGGATATCGGTCTGGATATTTTTCGGGATATCGATCTGGGTATCTGTCGGGATAGCGATCTGGGTATCGGTCGGGATAGCGGTCTGGGTGACGATCTGGGTAACGATCGGGGTATCGATCTGGCTTCACGCTGCTGCTGAACCCTTTGTCGTAATCTTCTGGATACCCTGAGGGAAATACGTTTGCGTTGAAATTTTTTGTTTTTTACTTAGAGATTTTACTTTGAGATTGGGTGGTGTTATTATTGAAGCGACATTTGGTAGAGTTTGGAGTAACTGTTTATTTGCTGGCTAATGGTTTCTGTAGTTTCTTTGTTGGGCGATGGATATTGGAGTTTAGATTTGTTTTAGTTACTGATGAAGAAAACTGTGAGAAGAAAACTGAGAGAATTCGTAGTTTTTTGTAGAAACTTCATTCGAGTGTGATTCTCTGCAAAAATATGGACAAAGATTTGTCTCTCTTGTATTGTTTCTATATGTCCTTCATTTTGATTTCTTTGGTAAGAATATGTATTCTTTGATCGAAGGTAGTTCGAGGTGTTGAAATGTGTGTTAAATTTTTGATTAGTTTACCAGGTCTTCCAAGAGAAGGTCTCCCGAAATTCGTGTCCTGTCCCAAAGGATCCGGTCTGTATCCTGGACTATCCCGGTCTCCATCCAGATATTGGTCTGGTCGTGCAATTTTTAATGCCACGAAAATAAAATAAAATTTGTGAGAATAAAATAAAATTCGTGAAAATAAAATAAAATAAATTTCGTGAAAATAAAATAAAATAAAATTCGTGAAACTAAAATAAAATAAAATTCGTGAAAATAAAACAAAATTTGTGAAAAGAAAATAAAAACCGTAAAAAGAAATATTGCGACTTCATGAATACTTAGAAAAAGTTTGAACAACTGGAATGAATAAAAAATAAAATCTTCTTGAACTTTTTATCTTTTCCACTTTACATTATACTTTATACTCACGCATAAGATTCTCGTAATAATCGTAATCGGCATCGTAGATGATTCTGTGTCCGTCACGCTGATTGAATCGACTTAATCGACAGGTATGGTAGTGCTCAGAATAGACGGCGCTCCGACATTGAAAGCTGGTTTGTCGAAGACATTCATCGAGACACTCGCTCAGGCTACGTCCGGTTATCTCAGAGTGAAATTCGCCGCTCAAACGAGAGTTTCGATAACGCTGGAACGCGGTGTCAGGTCGTCGTCCATCGGAGAAGAGGTGCGACGTCGAGCTGCTGTCCGGGTATTCGGAACCACGTGCTACGGACGGATCTACGCTTCGTAAGTAGGTATTGGCAAAGTGTTGTGGAGTACTAATTGATCGTTTTTCTGTTACAGAAGCTTTGGAATTCAAAAAAACAATTTAGATACTTTCATTCTTTTATTTTGTAACTTAAAGATTTGTAAAATCGTTGTGATTATGGTTTGCAGTCTTGAATGACTGATGCTTCGTGTACCCTATAATAATTTCATTGATAGATCATTGATATTTAATAAAATTATTTACGATAAATAATTTCATTGATTTTCATAATTGATAAAATTATTTATGATGAATAATTTCATTGATTTTCATAATTGATAAAATTATTTATGATAAATAATTTCATTAGGTATCAATAATCTATCGATAAAATTATTATACCGAGATTCCCATAAATCTATGAAATATTTATTATACTCTATAATTTGTACTTAAAATCAACGATACTTAATTTTTAACTAGAAATGTAGTTATTCTATATTATGAAAATATTGTAAACTTCTATGCAAATCCATATCTTTTATGAATATAATTTAAAAAAGTAGAAACTTGATAGGCAATTGCTTTGTTCGCTAAATAATATAACCAGTACTCTATTTTTGTTTACTATGTGTATTCTGTGTATTTGTGTCTTCAAATTTTTCATAAATGTATTAAAATTCGCAGTCCTCTTATGAAGGTGATTAATAATTAGTTTTTTTTTTTAGATAAAAAAGGAACGCTTTATAAAAAGTTAAGATAGAGTCGCTGGTAGTATGATATACTTACGGTTGTCTAAACAGACCAGATCGTAAAAATGGTGGCTAGGACTGCTACTAATTCCGATATCATCTTTCTGAGACACGGAGTCTTCCTCGGAAATAACGCACTGTCGAGTTTGCTCGTCGAATTCGACGCTTCGACAGAAATATTTCTCAGCTCTGAGACAAAGGGCTTGACACTCGTCCAAAGTAAGATTGGTGTAAATGTCGACTTCGAACGGTCCCCGGAGGCGCTTGTTTTCTTCTTTGACGAATACAGCCAATCCGTCGCAACGACGTTCCGCTGTTGAATAAAAGAATTCTAATTTGTTCAGGAATAAAACAGCAGAGCGTAAAAATTCTGTCAAATTTTGCAATAGAAATTTTAGTAATCCAAATTTTACAATAGAAATTTAAGTAATTTAAGTATTTTTTTCGTAGATTATTTTTTCTTATTAGATTATCCTTAGATTTCTTATTAGATTATTCTTAGATTTCTTATTAGATTATTTTTAGATTTCTTATTAAATTATACTTAGATTTCTTATTAGATTATTCTTAGATTATTCTTTCTTATTAGATCACTAATTCGAAGAATATAAAAAATTTACAAAAAGTACCATTCAGACAAGTATTTTCTAGATAATCAGAATTAGGATCGTCTTCCAACAAATTTTACAATAGAAATTTAAGTAATTTAGGTATTTCTTATTAGATTATTCTTAGATTCTTCTTTCTCATTAGATTACAAATTCGAAAAATATAAAAAATTTACAAAAAGTACCATTCAGACAAGTATTTTCTAAATAATCAGAATTAGGATCGTCTTCCAACAATTCAGGATGCGTTCTTCTCGTGAATCGACTCAGAGCACAGCTTCTCAGAGCAGTATCGTAGGTCGCAGATCGACAGATGAAACTGAACTCGTTCAAGCATCTTTAAAACGCGAAAGAAAATTTTATTCGATAAATTGTTCGTATCTGTAAATCAAATTATTATTTCTTCTCTAATTTAATAGTACCTATCCTCGCAGTCTGTTCTGTTTGCCGCACTAACTTCCTTAATATCCGTCAATGGTAGCTTCAGTTTCTTCCTCGGGTGTCTCTCGAACACGTAGCGTCGATTAGGGCATTCCCTTTCTATCCTGTCAGCTTTGCGACAAATTAGAACCATTGAAACATTGGATAATACAAAAAATATAAAAAATATAAAAAAATTCAGTAGCTTTTTCTTTAAATCGTGGAAAAGATAAATGTTGAATCCGGTTTCTAAAATTATTACAGACTTGTGTAGGAAATGATTTCGAATGTTAATTTTACACCAAATATAGTAGAACTATAAATTGACTAAAGATTAATTAGAAATGATTAAAAATAGAAATTGGATAAACAGGTCAGGAATCTAAACGATGGTTTATAATAATAATTTCGGGTAATTATTAAGGAAATAAACTCACAGCCAAGACAAACTTCCGTGAAGTGAACGCTATTTGGCACCAGCATCAGATTTCCAATTCCCTCTGGTTGAGCCTGTTCCCTCGTTAAATAGCAAGTACTTTCTTCATATTCAGCAGCCCCGCTGAAAGAAGCTATTCTGCTGCCAGGTTGGAAATCGAAGCTCGTACAAGCTCGAACTAGATTGTTCGTCGCTGTTCTGTCTCTCAGACACAATTCTTGACATTTTTCCAACACTCTGAATGGTGGTGCAGAGTCTCGTACCTAGAATCATTCAATAAGTGATTTAGTAAGATGATAATTGCTCTAACCGATGTAATAAAATTATTGCCTTTGAGAAAATATAATGCAAAAGTAACTCTTTTAGAAGAAGATTAATTTTAAACAGCGGAGAATTTTTTTATCCATTTTAAGAAAGAATTTTATTTTCTTCTAGGATTGCTTCGTTCTGAATTTTACAATCCTTTTTATCTTCGGTAAAAAAAGGAAAAATATAGCGGAAGATATAAATTGTAATTAATTTAAAAAAAAGTCTTATATATTATTCGGTGAAACTTTTTCCAAGGCAAAACCGTTCTTCATACGACGTTAGTAAATCGATCCTCTAATTCAAACTTTTCCCTCTCCCGATCAAATTTCACGCGGTTCCTTCAGGAAGCTATGTTTTAAGCTTTCAGAAGTTTCTCGAGCCAGGCTGAATGTTTAAAAACCGTCCACACGAGCCAGAGAGATAGGTAAACATTTCCAGAAACACTTCGTACCACATCGTCGTCGAAACCCTGGAGCTGTTGGTCCGGAAGTCTCTCGTAAACGACTCGACCCAAGCCGCCATTACACGTTGTTTGCCCTGAAAACACAGGCCAGCAATTTTTTCGTTATCATCTGTTCAGGAACGCGTTCAACGACCGCAATTTGTTCCCCTTTTCCTTCTCTCGTTGTTATTTTCTCTCGCGAATAGATATTATTATTTCCTGTTCCATGCAAAAATCAGGTTACTTCCTTTGGACACGAGCGACGACCGCCGGAGCGGTTCGATTTTATCGTTCACGTTTTTCTTTTTTTTTTCTACTTTTTTTTTCGTGCCATAAGTGGCACGTACGGCGATACAATGGGATGAAACGCAATTTCGCAAGCTCGCAAGTGACATCACTCTTGTGTACCGCGTTCCATCGTTAATTTCCGCGGATGAGGTGCTCGCGAGCATGATCTCGAAGTGTGCAAAAGGAATTTTTTTAGAACACGCTGACTCAGTTTGTGGCATTGAAAAGGAGACGAAAAGTATTACTTAATTTTAATTGCACGAAATTGTAATTTTATGAAACAGAACTTACCGTTTACTACCTTTAAGGTAGCGAGAACGGAGATGGATTGCAGAAGATTCGATATGTTACTTTTCTTCATTTTTGTTTACTAAAGTTCGGTATCAAGTAGTCATCCCAACGACGAATTTCTGAAAATATTAAATTTTGAGGATTGGAAAGAAAATGTTTGAAGAAACTTAAATGATAATTATATGTATTCCATTTTTAATATCGAGTGGATATCGATAGAATTAAATCAACTTGTCACCATCCAACGAATATTTATTTTCTGCAATTATTTTTTTCCATTTCTTTTTCCAGAAAATATTAAATTTTGAAGATTGAAAAGAAAATGTTTGAAGAAGCTTAAATAGTAATTATACATGTAAAATTTTTAATATTAAGTGGATATCGATAGAATTAAATCAACTTGTCACCATCCAACGAATATTAATTTTCTGCAATTATTTTTTTCCATTTCTCTTTCCAGAAAATATTAAATTTTGAAGGTTGAAAAGAAAATGTTTGAAGAGACTTAAGTGATAATTATACTTTTAAAATTTTTAATATCGAGTGGTTATTGATAAAATTAAATCATCTTGTCACCAACCAACGAATATTAATTTTTTGCAATTATTTTTCTCCATTTCTTTTTTCAGAAAATATTAAATTTTGAAGATTGAAAAGAAAATGTTTGAAGAAGCTTAAATGGTAATTATACATGTAAAATTTTCAATATTAAGTGGATATCGATAGAATTAAATCTTGTCACCATCCAACGAATCTTAATTTTTTTTTTTTTTTTTTTTTTCCAGAAAAAGGTCCACGAATTTTAGTATTAGTAATCGAAAAGATAGCGAGCAGCTAATAATGTAATGCTTGAAAGTTGGAAGCACGGTTCGTTGCCTTTACGGGCGTGTGCTGGTCCTTTGGCTCGTGTACGTGCACGCGAAGCGTTAGAGAAAAGGTTCACGGGGGTGCGAGCGTGTAGAGCTGTTCAGGGTGAGTGCAGCTCAGGAATCCCATAAAACCTTGCACTGTTTCTGTGCACTTTGAATATATCGAAACGTCCAGCGAATTGAAACCCGTCTTCTGTGTCACGCCCTACGCTTCAAAGTTACTTCTTCATAAGGAGAACGCTGCTATACTTTGATATCTTCTGCGAAAAATTCTTCGATTCGCCTGCGTTTGAACTGTATGGACGTATAAAACGAAAGAAACCTTTTGTCTTTGATAAGAAACTTATCATCAAAGTGGTTTACACTGTTGGTAAAAAATTTATAAGTACTTTACGAATTTTATTCATATTGTATCCCTTTTATCTGATTAAATTGAAGTTAATGGCGTAGGTATTAAATTTTCTGTATTTTGATAAATCTTTCGTTGAAAAGTTTTCTTGGTGATCAAATTTTTATTTAGCGAATGATCGAGTAGGAAATAATGATGTATTTATTTGAGGTTTAATAATTTATTAAAAGCGCATAGAAGAAGCCAAAGCATTAATTATACAAATTTGTACTTTTTGTAATTGAGCTTTCTTTAAAAATATGTGTCATAATTTATTTATGTTATTTAACTAATAAGCGGTGGATGTACATGTTTTTTATTCTTGGAATTTTTAGTTAAGCAAGAAGATTGATGTTCTGAACGATAAATGGACGAACAATGTGTTTTTGTTAAGGAAATGCTCTAATTTGCAGATTGTCAATCCGAACACACGTGTTTGTTCATACCGTGTCGCACAGAAACGCTGCTTATTAATTACGTTATGGTTTATCGCCTCGATAATTATAGTTATCTGTTCGGAGAGGATGGATGCTTGTTCAGTGATTAACGTTACGGTCGGCGAGAGAAAATTATAGATTCGGACCATTTGAATCGCTACTATATTATAATACCTCGTTGAAATAATACTCGTGATTACAAATTATTGAATTTCTCGTTATTATACTCTCGTTTTAACAAATAAACATACGATTAATTATTTAAAACGATAAATACAGAAGCCTGATAACGAAATTATGTATTTATTCAAAAAATTCTACTTTTATTCTATTTCTTAAATCGTTTTGAGCTTAACGAATAAAAAGTAGGTTTATTAAATTCAAAGAATTCAGCGGTTATTAATTATTTTCGTTTAGATAAAAAGATGTTACATTTGAGGAGTTTATTTTTTTGCAGAAATCTCGTTATGAACTGCAAAACAGAGCTATTATCGCGGTACCTTGAATTCGAGATGATACATGGATAACATTGTTGCGTGCTTCGAACAATTTTCAAATTGCGCGATATTAATGCTCGTAGGACGTTATAGGATTCTAATTTATCATTCTCTTTAGGAAACAATCTTATTGACTTGAATTTTTTACTACTCTTTTTACGCACAAATATAAACGTACTCGTATTTTGTTTAAATTAATTAAAACTCTCCTAGAATCGCAACGTAACGTCTTTATTCAACATAAAATAAATTCAACCTTCTTTTAACAAAATTAAAAGTAAAATACAAAACACAAAATACTACATACAAATCTCCTTCATTTATGCCAATACCAAAAAAAAATCAATCAAACAATAAATAAAACAATTTAAACAAAAAATTTATCACGGTCCCACTTTGTAACAAAAATTTTTGTTCTCTCCAGGGTTCAAAGGATTCCGAAAGCACACTCATTTAAAAAAATCCAACAAAAAGTTACACCATCGAATCACCCAATCGATCCTTCGAGCAAACGTAAACCACCCATAATTCATACTCACCTAAAATAACAATCAATGTTACGTATCTGTCCACCTCGGCATCGACCGATCCGCGCAAGAACAAGTTCCTCTTCAACTGGAAAAAGACGCTGCACCGTTCCCGACTTACGATCAACTCAAACAACGAACCCAACAAAATGCACCAGAACAGTCCATCCAACGCGAGTGGCACCTATAATCAAACTGGCGGTCAAAATCGGTGCAAACAGTGGAAATAATGGATAACACCTCACCGGCCGCGGAGGCGGGAGGCGAAGAGATGGGTGATGGAAGGATCGTTTCGATGAATGGTTCTCGTATGGACAAGCCATAGGGGGCAGAATGCGGAGGAGAGATAACACACCGGTGGTACACAGGCGCGGTGGGATCCCCACGTCCGATTTCTGGCCTTGTGCTCACCGGAAACAGCTCCATTGTGTCCGGTTTCCGTGGGGCCATCCGGGAAAACGTTCGACGTGCGTGTAAACACCGGTACCGTGGGTTCTCAAGCTTCATTGCGACATTATCTTGCGAAACGGACAGCTTCGTTTTCACGTTTATCTCGCGTCGAAAGGATTTTCTATAAATTGTATGATCAGGGATAGGGGATGAAAACTAAACATCGTGTTTTATTGCAAGCCAAGGTTTATATGTGTATATATATTTTTTTCTTTAGGTTTCAAGTTTTACGCGACTGTGATTACACGGTATGGACGACCCCCCAGGGTCTAGTGGATCGTTGTTTGAGAATCGATGCACCAGAGCGTCGCCATGTCGGGTTGATTGTGCCGATGGACGATCGCTCCCGGTCGCTCGTAGCGGAATCATGGATTAGAGATTCCTACCCGAGGTCAACTGGGATGAACAACGAGCTGGGATAGGTGGTCTTCGTGATCTGTCGACGCGGCCAGATTCGTTTGTTCTTTATTGCTTGGTTATTTTTAGAGGGATTTTATTTTTATTCAAATTTCGGGAGCACAAAGAAAAGGATTCGCCTCCCTCGATTTTGTGACCAGTTTCGAGCGATCGTCGCATTTTGATTAACCTTGTTAGCTGTAGAGTGAATGGAACAATTTTTGTTTTCTTTGTTTTCTTTCTTTGATATTGTTAGGTGTAATGGGACAGTAAGTTTTTTATTTATAATTATTCGAGCTGAGTTTTGACGGTTCAATAAATTCGAAAATATACTTTCAAGTGTTTATTATAAAGTTTGATAGTGTCGGATAATTATTTTTGATCAGTAAAATTATTATTTTATATCATTTATTTAGCATGGCTTTTTTTTAAGCGTAGTTAAATTAGTTTTGTTTCTGGTTCAGAAATTAAAGGTAATATTATTTTTTGTCGTAGAAGTTTATTTATATTAAAATTATGCCTGCTTGTTTAAAGAGTACTCGTCTTTTTATTAACGTTTCTTTTTTAATGCATTAGTTTTACTACTTTTTTCTTTTACGTTTCAATTACCTTTTTATCAATTTTATATTCTGTTTACCATTATTGTTTATTGTTTATTGTACAAGCATCGAATGTGTTTTTATCAATTATTAGTAGCGTTTTGATATAATTAAAATTTACAGAAACAATTTCCTGCGAAGCGTTTCATTAATGAATATTTCAAATCTCCCGCGGTTCGCACGCATTGATGTTCGCTCGCATTCCATTGGTGGAGACTACGTACGTTCTCCTTCCTCATGGTACGGCGTGTTACGCATCCGATGGTTTAGTATAGTCAGCTGATGGCAAAATGCAATTAAATTCTTGCTGTGATATTTCACGAAATCGATTGTAATTTTCGTGCGTGACAGTGAATTTCTTGAGAATCATCGACTCACCGTCTCCTTGCCATCCGTTCCAATTTCTCGAGAGAATTTAGGTGAGATAAATTATGCTTGTATTAATGTTTAAAGCAATTATGCGACCGCGTATTGATTTACGATAAATTCATGGTTGAGCTAAAGTTAACGACAGTTAATGTAATATTGAGAGGCTCATCAATGACACTGCACCATCTAAATTGAATATGAAAAATTAGAGATTCAATTCATTACTTAGCCTTTCCAACATTCCTCCGTTGCAGAGGTTAAGATACATTTTATGTTTTAACAATTTCATTTTGCTCAGTTAAATATGTACGATACACCGATTTGAATTGTAAAATGTATTTACTTATATGTATCTTTGT
>SMSQ01001566.1:0-16824 GCA_019453375.1 Ctenoplectra terminalis
TCTTTTCTCTTTTCTCTTTTCCCTTTTCCCTTTTCCCTTTTCCCTTTTCTCCTTCTCGTCCCCGATGGATGACCAATTCGAGTCATACTTTGGTTCGTTCTTCGATCCTTGCCAGATCAGGAAAATATGGTCGAATAATATCGGGAACGCTCCGAGTTCGCCTTGGACCTTCGAGTCTGATCGATACGATGCTCCGAAAGAAGGTCTACCGTCGCGTATTCGTGTCTATATGCCATTCACGACTTCTCGGCCTCGATTTCTTTATTCGTGACCAGCGTTAGAGGAGAGAGGGGGCGATTTATGGATAAAACGACGATTCTTTGAGTGAAATCTCGATGCAGAACATTGGTCGAAGTGGAAGGGTTCGATTGGAAATAACATTTTCATCGATGCACGATCGTCTTACGTAGATCGTTTGTCACGAACTCGGAAACGCGGAAACGCGGAAACTCGTAGCGGAAAAATGGTCCTCTGATAGATCCAGATGTACGAGAGGATTTCGTGTAATATCTGGCGAGTCCTGAATCCGGTTTATCTAGCAGGACGAGTCGGAATCTGGGGAAGAGTGGCAATAATAATGATTAACGGGTAGATGAAGGTACGAAGAGAAACGATAGGGTTGGTAGTGGGGGAGTAACGAGTAGAGTTAGCCGCAGTGACTCGACTGGTTTGCGTGGGCCTCGCGCGTGGCAAGGTTCCTCCGAACGGGAAACGTGCTCCGAGTCCGGTCGTTCGGCTTCGAGCGTGTTGGTAGAAACGTAGGTATTGGTACGGCCGCGAGTGTCGGAGCGTCCAAGTGTGGCCGAGCAGTGGCACGCATACGTCGATAGGAAGACGCACAGATGCAGCGGTCCGCTTGTATGCTCGCCTGTGTTTCGCTGTGTTTTCGTGTGTTTCCGTGTGTTTCCGTGTGTTTCCGTGTGTTTCCGTGTGCCCTGAAACGACGAAAGGACGTGTGTGCGCGAACCTGGCCACGAGTGGGTAGGTAGTCGAGGTCTTGGATCGATCGGCCATTCGTATGGTAATGTAAGCAACTACCGGACCGAGCTGCTTGCCAGACCCGAAGACCCTGTCCGCTAACCAGCGTTGATACGATGTCGAATACGAAAGGGAGGCAATCCGGGTCTCGGTGCTCGTTGTTCGCGTGGCAAAGCGAGGGAGAGAGAGGGAGAGGGAGAGATACTTGGTTCGGCAATATCTACGGTTCGTCGGTTGCCAGTTACAGGGATACCAATGAGAAGGGAAATCAGGAAACGAAACGATATGATCTATGACGGTAGCCAACCGGGATGATAACAGTCAGGAGCAGGATAAATCGGATTCGACGGTACGCGTTCCGGTTAAACGTTCTCCGACGATCCGTTCACCGAACCCGTACATCCTTCGTGCATCGATCCGGCGTGCGTGTATCGTAACGCGAGACTCGCGTTTCCGAGCGAATGTGTTTGGATCTGTAGGACCGAGCAATGTCTTGAACGTCGCAAAATAGGCTAGCTGAAGAGTCTTGGAACCCGATCATTGGAAGCGAACAGTGTGGGAAGCAACCGGTACCGGAACGAAGTTATCGCGGCAAAGTGCACGGTAACGCAGTTATCCTTCACAAAGCACCCAACCTCCTGCCCTCGCTCTCGATCGACCCTTGCTCTCTCTTTCACTCGCTCACTCGCTCTGTCTCTTCGATCCGATAGTTCTCGCGGATACCAACGATTGTTCGGCCAACCGACAATGGATCCCCCTTTCTGCCTCGGAAAATATTTACAAACTCTTCTCTCGTGTTCTTCCTGGCCCTTGTCCTTTCCTTCCTTTCGATCGAAGCTTTCGCCGGTTCGAGATTCCGTGCAATGGAGACAAGCGCGAAAATGAAACTGGAAATGTTGAGCGAACAAGGCGTATCTACTTCCGTGCGACAAACAACCGCTATTCCCACTTTTCGAATCCGTGGAATCGCGAATGCACGCGTACAGTTTGATGAAAGATTCATGATCGTGGCGACTTCTTAATTTAACTTTCCAATTCATGACCCTAAGGAATTCTCGCGTGCCGAAAAACTGCGGTCGACCCTCTCGCTTGCCGCCTCAGTAAATTACTATTATTTTTCGAGTACGTTAAAAATTCCCCGATGAACGGTCGAGATTAGAAAATCTGGTAATTAACCTCCTGCCGGGATAGACCAAGACGCAGAAAGTACTCTCGTATTTTTCCACTCTGGCTACCGAAAACTTTGTCACTTAGAAAGTTTGTTCCCTATCAAGATTCGCGACAGTTACCGGTACGTTAACTACATTCGCCCGTAGAACCGGTCGTTCTTAATCGCCGTCGCTACCGCGAGATCCGAGAGTTTAGAATTTATCCTGGTCTCGTTAAATCGGTAACGCGAGGTTTCGCGCTTCGCTCGACGAGACCAGAGGTTTGGAACTCGAAAAAGAAGCGAAGAGGTGGCGAAAATGTTCAACGGCAGTCTCTACCAATTTCGATGGGAAATCTGATCGTATACCGTTTCGTCCGCTTTTAAACTGGATACCTAAAATGAATCATCGAGGTGGTGCAACGAAACCGTTACCCTACATAGGCAGAACCAAAAAAGGATCGCTGCCGAGAGAACAAGGACAACGATGTCGCAGATAGCGAGGAATCTGGCGAGAAATATAACAAGGGTGGTGCAGCGACGAACGAGTAGAATATGGTTGAAAGGGGTAAAAGGGTTGGAAATTATACCGCTCGACTTTGCCACCGAACGATCCGACTAACTGGTTCCGCAAGGTCTTCCTACGTCGCCGTGTCATCATCTCTGGTGTCTGCCACGCTCGAATTTTCCCACTGGTTTCTGACTAATGACGCAAACACGTAGAACAGGCATACAGCGGAAAATTGTTAGCGTAACCAATTCCCGAATCGTACCAATCCGTCTCTGACCTCTTTTCTTCCGGCAAGAATCAGGAAAGTGTCCCAAATTCGTGACGCTTTTGACTCGTTGTTCTTTGTTACTACGTTTCCTCTTTTCCTCTTTTCCTCTTTTCCTCTTTTCCTCTTTTTACCTTTGGTACAGAGATAAAACCGTTTCGAGCTACGATACATCCGATTACCGCGTTCTTCTCGGCACAGAAAATTCATGGAAATTCTGAACGCAGAAGATACGCCGCCATCTACGTTCCGAACTTTAGCCGTCTATAAACTAGACGCAGACTCTAAAAATTACAACTTGCAAAGCGAGTATTCCCCAATGAATCGATATCTCCTTTCAATTTCAGGCTTGGATCGTGCAACGACGCGCTACCCTGGCTCTCGCCACGTTGTTCTGTACGATAGAAAACCCGCTGGTTGCTCGCCCGTTGCTCGATGCAACGTGTTTATCGATACGCGAAGCGAACCATGCAGTACACGCCCGAACAATTGCGAGTCGTGTCGTTCGTCTTCGCCATCTCCTCGCGTAACGTTCTCTTAATTTTTCGATCGGTCGTTATCGTTGGGAAACGATAATACAAGCCACGCGGTAGCGTGCTTCGATGGCGTAAAAATACGGAACGAAAGTAAAAGGAGCAGAAATCAAGTGCTCTGGGAATAAATTGGTGGATCGAAGCGAGGTAGTAAACACCGTTTATGGACAGCCGCTATTCAGGCGGCCAATATAACGCATCGTAGCTCTTCCCTGGGATATAATCTAAAATTCGTTCGTGGCACAATTTCAACATCGGACCGCGATCGATATTAAAGTCCATTAAACCGGTAACCCGCGCTAACGGGTTTCAGTCGCCGTGTCTGACCCGTACGCGGGTTGTTCCACTCGACGGCCCCGCTCGAGCGCAGGTATTAAGTAGTAATCTCCAGGCACGATCGGGCTGCGTTCTGGCGTCCGATAAAAGCGACTAGAAAAAACGATCCAACGGTGGGGAGTTTCGCGCTGCTTTTCCCCATTACCGCTACTCTATCGACAAAATTTCATACATTTATGTGAACGAACACGGGATATTGGTCCTTATTTTTCTCGAGTCGCTGGCACGGCACCGGAAAATTAGCCGAGACAGTTTCGATACTTGTTTGATGGATAAGAAAAAAAATAAAAAAATAAATAAGTAAATAAGTAAATAAGTAAATATGTAAATAGGAAGAAAAAAACAGAGAGAGAGAAAGAAAAAGGTTTCACTGAAATCATCGCAATCGGACAGGATTCCTGTTTGCGTTTGCGTTTGCGCGTGTTCCTAAATCGAACGAGGAACTTCTGTCGAAAACCAAACGAGAAGAATAAAAATTTGAAAAATTTACAGAACAAAAGATGGGAAAGGTTGGTAATGCTTTTTAATCTTCGCGTCTGGACAGCGCTGGCGCAGTTTTACCAGAATGTTGTCGGGCAAGCAAAGGCATTAAGTAGTAATTTCCAGGCATGAACGAAGGCAAGTTGGAGCACTCGACTCGGGTTAGAGGAGAGAGCAAAAAGCGAATTAAAAGAGAGGGGTTGCCGTGGCCAGTGGTTCCGCCAATCACTTTAAAAGGATCGCCGTTTCGCGCGGCCACGTAACGATCGTTACGGCCGTTAAAACGGAATCGACGGCGATTCGCTTTTAGCCCCGTTGCTCGCCAAAAGGGTGACAGTGAATAATTTGCAGGTTTCCATCGACGTTTCTAGTCCAGAAAATGCAGCTATAATAAAATACGTCGCACAGTTTGCAACCGTAGAGAACTAGCGGATAGTTTGTCTTTTCTCGTTCTTGGAGATGGAAACAGGAAAAGGAAGAGAAAAAAGGGATACAAAAAATGCGAAGAGAAAGGCACGGTGCGAACCGATCGCGGGTTGTCGACTGCTTTGGTTTTAACGAAGAAACAAATCATCCAACATGCTTGAATTTCTCCATTGTCGGCGTTGTCGGCGTTGTCGGCGTTGTCGGCGTTGTCGGTGTTGTCGGAATGGTAGCGGGCGCGATGCCCTTTTCACGGTCTTTCGGTTCGCTCCACTTTTTCTGCCGCCTTTTTTCTCGTTCTATCTGTCTCGCTCGTGCCTCCACCTCCGTCCTTACAGCGACACAAAAGCCTTCGAAAAATATGTCAGGTGGAACAAAACGAGGCAGTAGCGGTGAGAGAAGCCAGACTCTGCGGTACCAACAAGAACGTCTAGGCGAAAAGGACCAAAGAAGGAACGATGGCTCGTAGTCGCAGGACGGTGGAAAGGAAGATGGAACCTAACCTTCACCGGCCATTTTCTACGATCCGTGTCGACGGACATCCGGGTGTAGGAAGTACAAATAAACATCCTTTTCCCTTCTTACCGACTACAATCACCGTCAAGTAGTTGCGACGTTACTCGTTTCTTTGCAGCCTTCGCGACTGGTTGCCCGCAACCTGCAGCCTTATGTTCTTCCATTTTAGCCTCTTTCCACCTTTCGTCGTCCTTTTTTCTAACTCGTAAATTGTGTTCTCCTTCCCTTCTTTTCGGCTGTTCTGTTTCTCTAGTGCCTTTGTTTCTCGTTCATCTTGGTCATTCCTGTTAGGCTTCGTCCCTATCGACTCGTTAAAGGTACGCTAATTAAAGGTATCGTAGGGATCTTTGCCGAGTTGTATCGAATCGAGGGTAAAATTATAAAAGTCGGTGTACCGATCGGACCAATATGGTCACGTTCGTTCTGTTCGCCCTCTCTCGTTGTCACCGTCGGTGAAAATATAGCATCGAACCTTTCGTCGATTTCAGCTTCGGTGTGTTTCGTCCGTGTTATTCAGCGAAATATTTTTTTACGAAAACGCGTCGCGTTGAAAAATAGAATCGATACAGCGTGTAAAAGCAACGCAAAAATGTCAGGTGACGCGAAGCTCCGACAAACACGGACGGTCGCCCTCGTCCCTTCGAAATGACCTTCTCGATACACGTCCGCGCTTTAATTCGAGGAGAGTTTTCTGTAATCTTTGGTCGGTATACAACCACGAGAAAGCAGCGACAGCACGATTTTCATGAATAATAAAAAGGACCAAGTGCTCGAGAGAGCTGCCTCTCGTTGCTGCCCTCGCCCACCTTTTTCCCACCATCTATCTATCGTTTCCCTGAGAGGGAACAATGTTTTTTCATTCTCCTCAAAATATGCTAGCCTCAGGCTCTCAGCGTTGCTTCATCCCTGCACGATTCCAAACCTAACCGAGACATCGATGGGATGGATTCCATCGAGTAACGACCAGTTACGGACAATTTTTCAACCTTCCGACTTGCTTCTCTGTCACCGCCGTACGTGCGTACGTAACGTTCGCCTCTACGATAACGATAGTTTTTCAATCGATCGAACATAAAAAGTTAGTTTAATTTCTCCGCCCTACCTAGGAACAGGTTCCACTTTCTCCAATCCCACCAAAGCGATAGCAAGGTCCGCCAACAATTGTTTCGTAACCCTTCGATAGCCTCCAACGAACGAGCTTATTACGGTTCGAGCTTAACGAGCTCTGATTGACCAGAACACGGAAGACGTCTCCTTCTTTGCGCGCGTAATATCTTGGCTCGGCTCTCTTGGCATGGATCGAGCTTCCACGAAGCGTTTAACGTCCCGGGAGATTACCGTTTTTTCATTCTCCCCTACCGATTTTTCTTCCCCAGATTTTCCATAGTAATTCGAAATCGTTTTCGAGGCGAGCGATTCGGGAAAAACGACGATCCAACTACACGGACGGTAAAGAGTCGATCGAATTTCCAGCTTAACGAACCTCGTTCGATCGACAAGACGATCCTTATCCTTATTCTCGTCCTCGTCCCCGTCCCCGTCCCCGTCCCCGTCCCCGTTCCAAGGTGTTTTCCGCTTAACACAATAAACCTTGTTCGCCAATGTTTTAAGGTATTCAGCGTGTCCACTTGATCCGCGCGTTATCTCTGTGGATACTTTTTTTCCCCGGGTGCCTTTTTCCGCGCTTTCTCCCGCTCGCACCACTCCCTTGGTCTCCCATTCGCTGACGCGTCTCAGACATTAGCTGGCATTCTCTGGCGCATCCCCCTTCTTTCGCCTTCTCATCCCCTTTCCCTTCCTACCGGCAAGCCGAAGCCCTGAGCAAGCTTTTGTTGAGCTTTTGATGGAGAGATTCCGCGCTTTTGCTACGCTTGTCTGGAGCTCCCTTCTTCCTCTGCTTTTTTTCTCTTTCTTTTTTCTTTTCTTTTTCTTTTTTCTTTTTTCTTTTTTCTTTTTTCTTTTTTCTTTTTTCTTTTTTCTTTTTTCTTTTTTCTTTTTTCTTTTTTCTTTTTTCTTTTTTCTTTTTTCTTTTTTCTTTTTTCTTTTTTCTTTTTTCTTTTTTCTTTTTTCTTTTTTCTTTTTTCTTTTTTCTTTTTTCTTTTTTCTTTTTTCTTTTTTCTTTTTTCTTTTTTCTTTTTTCTTTTTTCTTTTTTCTTTTTTCTTTTTTCTTTTTTCTTTTTTCTTTTTTCTTTTTTCTTTTTTCTTTTTTCTTTTTTCTTTTTTCTTTTTTCTTTTTTCTTTTTTCTTTTTTCTTTTTTCTTTTTTCTTTTTTCTTTTTTCTTTTTTCTTTTTTCTTTTTTCTTTTTTCTTTTTTCTTTTTTCTTTTTTCTTTTTTTCCTTTTTTTTTTTCTTCTTTTTTTTTTTCTTCATCCTCTTCGCGGCACCACCGGCGACGGTCTGGCCCCAATTTCTCACGATCGAAAGCCTCGCTACAGGCTATTCGGCAACTTTTCCATATTAAAAGGAAAGAAATACGTTTGCCAAGAGCTATTACCCACGACCACGAAATAACGAAACGCGAAAAGCGAAAAGCGTACACGCGAGCCGTTTTCCTTTTACTACGAAAAATAACCTTCAGAAATAGCGTATTGCAAAGAGCGTTCTGTTCGTCGTTCGACGATAAGCAGAACAGGAGGAGCCACGCGCTACTACCCATTGCGCATCAATCGAGATGGAAAAGAAAGGGGGGGGGGGGGGGGGGCAGAAAAGTGAAAAGAAGAGAAAAGAAAAGCAATTCGGCAGCAATTTCAAGCCGTCCACACGGTATTCACGTGGGAAAATTTTTGTTTCCCGTAAATGAAACTCTAAAACGGTCGAATGTCCGGGGTCGTCCACGAAAAGAAGGGAAGGAAAAATAAAACCATTTCGGGGAGCTGGCTTCTTATGAATTACTTAAGAATATGAGCGCACCGCTGAATCGACGTATTTACGGGCGCTGCCTCCTTCCGGCAAGTTTTTCTGAAAGCCCCGGGAAAAATGCTTTCGCGTAGCTTTCCCAAAGTGGCTACGTTCTTTCTTTCGACGTACCGTACGAAAACTTTCACCGGGACGAATCGCGGCAAAAGTAGCGGCTGGAAGCTTTTTCTCCGCAGAATTTATTGAATAGAGCGCGTTGATGGGATTAAAGGCCGCGAACAATGCTGTGCAAAATTGAAGGCCGATCTTGAGCGGAAGAACGACCGATCCCTTTCGAAGGGTGGAACGGACGATCTCTGCGTTAGACGGACCGAGGCCTTCCGAGAATGGAAAGTCTACGAGTCGCGAATTTCTTTAACGGCAAGCATCCGAAATAACGTTGTTCGTAAATCAACGAAGCAAATGGTACACCAAGTTTCTCCGTTGGCTTGCTAGGACCGGATAATTTAAAGTTTAAACCATGACGAAGTACTTGCAACGCGGCTCGCATAATCACGAACCTCGGTGCTTGTTTTTTTTCTCTTTAATACTGTTTGCTTTACGGCCAGCGTATATCAGATGGGTGAGAATTTCGTTTCGTATTTATCGCAGTTAATATTCGACTTACCGATTTCATTCCACGCCCATGAGTCAATTAATAACGGTGGAAAAGCTAGGAATGAAAATTCATGGAAGGAAATGGTGTTGGTAATCGGTGTCGTAGCAGTTTCTTTCGGGGGACAGAACGTGAAAGAAGGGATTATGATGGAAGCATTCTCGGAACCAGAGAAAACGAGACGATCGACACTCTAGAAATTGCAAAGAGAAAACTCAGAATGTCGTCTTCTCTGTGGTTGTTGCAACATACGCATCATCTCTCTCTCTTCATTCATTTCGAAGTTAATTCAGCGAGAAATACCGGATGTCCATTAGCCAGCCACGATCGCCAAAACCGAACTCTGCCGGTTATCTACGCACTCACCGACACGCACGCTCACGTTCCTCTGCTACTCCAATGATACACAATTTCAACGTAAACCTCAATGCGACTAACCCGTTTGGAATTTTCTCTAATGCACCGGATTAATTAGCTAATGGACCAACGAATATTTGATATCGAGCTTTCGACGTTTACATGTATTTTGCAAACATCTCGAATTTGTGGGCAAATTCACGATAACGTTAATACGCGTTGTCGTTTCAACTGTAATTCCAATCAAATTTTTGGCGTAGGTCAAATTTGCTTGCTCGATCATTTGTTTTTGATAGAAATTCTCTCTATCGAGCTATATAACGTGGACACAAAGGGCCAACGACTATATTGACTCGGCAAATTAGCACGATTCCGCGTATTGGAAGAGAGAGAGCTAAGTAGCGTTCGATCGAGAAGCTAGCTGGCTATCAGTTGGCTGGTAATTGATTCGGACCGTGAATCGTACACCGTATATCGATGATTTAGCAGGTTTCTCGAAATCGCTAGATTTCCAACCGCTGTTGCTATTTCTGTTCCTGTTTCCGTTTCCGATGCTCCTGTTGTCTTAGCCGCACCGAATGCGCGATCGTTCTCTTCCGATGGTTCCGCGGCGTTTCTAGCACCGCGCACATGCTCCATCCTGTTCGTTGGAAACAATCAAGACGAAGAAAAATAAGCGATACTCTGAAAACATTGAATCGTCGTCGAATTCGCCTAAATTGCTAGTCCGTGAGAGCCAAACGCCGATTTTCCTTGTGCGCATAATGAAACTTTTTATTCCTCTCTTCCATTAAATTATCGAATATCGACGTACGAGGTTTTGCACTTTAATCACTGATGTTCCCTGCTCTGCCATCGCCACCCTCTCATCTCACCCATTTACCTTACCATCGATAACGCGGATTCACCGTCACTTTCCCTTTTCGCTTGGAAAATGTATTCCCGAAATCGACCCTACCTCTGCCTCTGCCTCTGCATCCGCCACCGCCATCATCGTCGACCGCCCTACCCCTACCTTTTCTGTCAGACGCGTTTGTAAATGACCAATGCCGTGGACCGTGTATCCATCCAGTGAAATGTTTGGCGAGCGACGCGTGCAACGTTGGATTCCCTTGGGAAAATCGTGGAAATTTAATCGCAGCCAACCTAAACGTTCTCGTCTGATTTTCTCGCGTTCTTCTCCGTGCGCGTAAAAAAAGTCGGAATTACCGACTTTTAATGTACATGTACACGGAAGGAGAAAAAAAAAAGAAAAAAAAAATAAGGTAAAGATTTAAAGGGAAACACGGAAATTACCAACTTCTAGTTTGTTTGCAAATCATCGTGCTAACTATCTTTCGGTCTATATTGGTGTAATTTCTGCGGTCTTGAAAAATCCACAAAGTGCATGGACAGCGATCGTGGGAGAGTGAAGAAAAAAGTGTCGTCAGTTTCCTCACCAGGTTTTCGGGAACGCGATAAATAATAAAATGTGAACGAGGAATTTAGACCGTGTGTTCGTGGTTGGATTTTCGTCGAGAAACCATAGGTACGAACGTTGAATCGCACAAGCAACGAGACACGTATGCGATACGTGAAACTCAAAGATGACCAAGTTCTTAATTTTTTTTCTTCTTTTTTCTTCAGAGGATTCCTACAGTTGTCGTACGAAGCGCGAAATAAGCTGTGTTGAAACTCGTTTGGATTGGATCGATTGGAAGGAAGAGTCATCGGCAAACTTGTCGCACGCGTCGTTTAGTTGCCGAGAAACGGAAAAACTTGTGGCGCGGTCTCATTTTGTTGCATATTATTTTTGTAGCATGAAACTATGCCGCTCGGAATGCAGCGTGACGCAAGTAGTAACAGTTTCATTGGAACCAATTTCTCTCCAGCATAATACGCTCTCGTCCTACTCTCGTGAAACTCGTGGAGGGGTGCGGTGTGTAGCGACCTCCTCGAAGCCTCGGCGAAATAATTGATCGATGGAAATGCTTGGTACGGAAATACCGCGTCCCTGAAAAGCGAGCGCGATTGAAATGGAAAAACATTGGTAAACTTTGAGTTTCCGATCAGTCAGCCTTCGTTCTCTTTTATCCATCCCTTTCCTCCCTTTCCTCCCTTTCCTCCCTTTCCTCCCTTCCCTCCCTTCCCTCCCTTCCCTATATTCCTGCTCTCTGCCTCGATATCAATTCTCCGCCAATAAATTTCCACGCTCACTTTGTATTCACGATATTGTAATCGGCTGAATAAATTCAAGCTCTGCCATAAATCGTTCCATCAAACATGCATAAAGGTACGGGCTTCGATTAATTGATAAGAACGAGATAAGAGTGCCATCGACGCTCGGTTAGAATCAAAAGCTTGGACGGTTCTCTGTTGCCCTTTCTTTTCCCGTTATTATCGTTCATACGTTCACCTTCCTGTTTCTCCGTCTCCTCCTTCTCCTTCTCCTTCTCCTTCTCCCCGCCTCTTTTCCCTGCTTTCTCTTCTTTCATTTTTACTTTTTTTCTTTCTCTTCTTTCTTTTTTCTCTCGTTTGTTAATGATCCACCTCAACGACGAATGCGAGACCCGGTTTCGTTTCTTCTGGGCGAACGTAATGCGCACAGAATTAATTACAAGATCAAAAGACGATTTAGGGTGGCTTTCTCCCGACGTCGTCCTCTCTGCCTTCCATCTCTCGTTCGAGACGAGTTTGGTCTTTAGAGCCTAATCCCCTAGAGCCGGTACTCGAAACCGAGCCACTTGATGCAAGGCCTCGTTAAGATGAGGTGGCTCGAATCGTTCTTGAGGGGGTAGCTTGAATATTACGAGACCCTCTCCATACGGTATTACACCACCTGCTGCTGGCAACGCGACGTTATTCTAACTTTAAACTTCTCGCGTTAGCCTCGTTTCGTGAGTTTTGAAAACCAAAGTCTATTCGATTCAACCGCGATTCTTTCCTCCTAATATTTTCTAATCGACGACACGGTGTCTCGAATCGAGTTCTTTTCCCTCACTTTCCATGATTCCATGGAGTTCCATGAAACTCGTGGAAAAGATCTCGCGAACCTAGCCCCATTAATTAAAACTCGGATAAAGTTAAAACATTTCAGAAAGCTTTAACTAGTGATCCAAGTCTCGAGTTCAATCATTTTCCACGGCTACAACAAAAATTGGACTTGACGTTTGACGTAGGTCTCCGCTGTACGTAAACTTGGACGAAAGAATAAGAATAAAAAGAAGGAGAAGAAGAAGAAGAAATTTCTGTGGCACGCGAAACGAAGCAATTTTTCTTTCGGTCTTCTATATAACTTTAATTTCTCGATTTCCCGATTTCCCGATTTCCCGATTTCCCGATTTCCCGATTCCCTTTCTCGCTTTTTGCCCTTTGAGCGTTGGAATTTAAGAAAAACTCATCCCACGAGAATTGCTCGACCAGGTTCATAGAGTCTGGCAAAGGAAAACAGTTTTTACGCGCAGAGTATCGTGCGGCGGGTACACCGTCTTCCGAATTTAATTTTCCGATTTCATCGACGTATTCTCGTCCGCTTCCGTTTTGGAACGATTTACGTGTTCGTCCCTTGGTCGAGAGAGCTCCTTTTCCGCAAACCCAGGCAATTTCCCATAGATCGATTTCTCACGAAACGACGTAAGACGACCGGTGTACACGAACACGTACACGTAGACGTACACGTGTTACACACCCTCTGCATAACGCATACACAAACGCGCATTTACATATACATATATCGAGGACGGAAGCGCGGCTCCACAGCTGCATTGCCGCATACGCTTGAATTATGAAAGTGCGTTTGCAAGGGACTTTTACGGGAAGTTTTAACCAGTGTAGTTTATTGGCTCGTTCCTTATTGAACATCGGTTTCGCGCAACCCTGACAGCGACAAATTAATTCCTGTTTTCGCGTCGTCAGCCGGTCACAAATTTTCTACCGACCGATGACGCGACCGACGCGCCGAACCTTTTAAAACCCTGCCAGCCTAGGAATACCGGAAATCTCGCGAATCGAGCGAACCAAGCGAACGTTCCCTTGAAAAATGCGAATTTAATTCCATCGACTCGTACAGACTCGTACAGACTCGTACAGACTCGTACAGACTCGTACAGAGAGTCTGGTAAAGGAGAGTCGATGGATGATAAAACGAGAGCAACCGTAACGCAAAGTTCGATCGTCTTTCATCGAACGTAATTGCTGCTGCAATACTCGTGCTACTTTTCTCGGTGCAAAAAAATATCGGACCTTAGATCCGTAAACCAATCAACCAGCTGTCTCTCCGATACCATCTAAATTGATCTATATACCGTTTGCCTCGAGGGTCCCGAGCTCGAAACTCTCTCTCGCGTTGGAGGCGCTGAACGCAAATTTTCGGAACAGTTTCTGCCCGTCGTCGTCGGTACCGTCCGTCTTGGCCAATATAGAATTCCATCGTTCCGACGAAGCGTCGTTGTTTCCGAATGAAAGTTTTCAAGTGTTTCGGGACACTCGAGTAGTCCGGGTCGACCATTCGCGTCTCCATAGGGATTGAAAGTTGAGATCCGGACGGTCGGTAGCCGGGAAGAAAGACCGAAAATGGAAAGGAAAGGAGAAGGAAGGAGAGGAAAGATAAAGGAGCTTGACTCGAGCAAACAGAGTCCGAGGGGGAAGGAAATTGGCAGAACGACCCGAGCTAAACCTTTTCTTTGCTCCCTTTCTATCGGTGGCGAATGGTAAGAAGGCTTTGTTCGCGCGGCTTGTTCTCTCCGACAGCAGCCAGAGAAAATTGCGATTTAGCGGAGTGCGTGGTTGTCAGCGGATGTCGTGTGTTCTCTGAAAAGCTTCCGAAAAGATTTTCATCGCACGGAAACATCTTGGATCGTGTCGCGAAGCCAACGAATGGGACGCGCCAGGTTGCCTCTTCCGCTTCGATGAGTTCCTCGGGGGATAAGCTCCCAAGGTACCGGGTAAACCTTTCTTGTTTCCTGACAAAGTTACCGTCAAATATTTGCGCATCGAACGATCCAACTGTCGGCTCGTAGAAGAGCGACTCTTAATCGATTTCGTTGCGAGCAAGTTTTCTAATCTGCCGGTCAGCTCTCGTTTTCTCCGCATCGGCTCGAATATTTGCTGCCGGCCCTGCCAGTCACGTTCTCCCATCAAAATGTAGATGCGCGGACCAGAACGGACCAGACCGTGAACCGCGAAGGGAAGGTATTATTTTTTTGCTCCATCTTAAGCGTTATTTATGCGCACCGTTCTTCGACTAGCTGGTTGCCTGGCTGGCTGATTTTTAAATTTCCTCGAGCCTCGGCCACGCGCGTCCGCTCGTTATTATTTTCGTATCACGTCGAAAGAGATTTGCTAAAGGTTTTTCGTTTCTGACGCCTCGCGATATTTCAAAGAATTTGCCTGAATCCGAGCTACGATTTCGGAAATCCAAGGATTCGAAAGATCGACGACTTTAAATCGTTTTGCATTCACCTCGGTCGTGGCAACGTTCGATCTCGTCGCATCGTTGTTCCGCTCGATATACCAATGGTGGTAAAAGCGTTTTTCATCCTATCTCTTCTCCGACGATCGACGGAGTCTCCGAGACGGTCGAAAAGTATGTTTCAAGAGTACGCCGGTTAAATCAACGATCACCTGTTGCTTAATAAAGCGACACACTTTCGCTAAAATTACCATTTATTCTGTGCGATAGGCGAGAAAAATAAAACAAAGCGACTGAAAATTGATTTCCTCGCTATTGTTTCGCGATATTTGTTATCTCTCTCTGCTTTTCCCTTACTTTTGAAGCCTAGGTGTTTTATTCTATCGTTTCGTCGCTATCTAAAACGACTTCTCTCGTACAACGAATAAAGCTGGTGGGAACTTTTTCCTTTCCCTTTTCTTTTTTTTTTTTTTTTTTTTTTTTTTTTTTTTTTCTTTTTTTTTTCTTTTTTGTTTTCTTCTCTTTTCTTCTCGCTCCGTTGCAATTTACATATTCCGCAACTTTAAGCAATGGATACAGAGGCAACGACAAAATTTGCAAAGAAGAAAACGAAGGAAAGAATAAGGAAGAGTTGAGAAGGAAAAGAAACTGCTAGTTTTGATCGGAAACTCGGTAGGCCGCGGCGTGGCGCGATGGTGTATTCTTCCAGCCGTGAAATCGGAAGGAGGTCGTTCGAGGATGAAGCTAGAAGAGGCAATCCACGAATCGACAGGGACAATAGAGTTACCGAGAAGGTTCTCGTTCTCGCATAGTCGACGGTGCCGGTTGTATTGTTGATGATGGTGGTTTGTTAAAAGCAGCGGTTAAGGGAGGAATTGTTTGTCGCGAACGGGAACGAAAGAAGCCGAGAGGGTAAGGAGAAGAAGACCGAACGAGCCGGCGCGGCGCAGCGTAGCGTACGGATGATTCGAGGGGTTGGGAAAGTCTTGTAGGCGATTTCTATTGTCAACCGTGAACGCTCATGGTCGCCGATATAATTGGCGCCGCCCTGCCGGATAACTCGAACGATAACGAGGACAAAAGAAGCCGCACCGGAGAAGAAAACAATGGAAGAAGATCCGCTGAAAGTACCGAAGAACGACGAGAGCGCTCTTCGCTATGGGATGACACGACAGCCGACTGAATCTGACAGAATTCAACCGGCTTTTCGACTTTCTGGCTTACTCGAATGCAACCAACCGAACAGCAACCTCCGGACCAAAATGACAACGATTCTCGCGCCTTAATTGTGCTCTCGTTAACGGGGTCGAGGTAGGAAAAATCGAAAAGATGTTCTCGCCGCTCCGTGTTATCGCGCAACAAAGAACGGCCGTTCGGTAACCTTCGGGAACATTTTTCGAAGGGAACCGAAGCGGACAACGGACAAGCGGGCTTTTATTCGACCGCGTCTGGAGGAAGGAAAGAAAAAAAAAAACCCTGGCATTCTCGATGAGAATGCAGCGAAGAGTTAGCCGTATTACCGAAACAGAGGCATCCTTCCGCGCTTCTTTAAAACTATGCACCGATTTACGGCGAACAGCTCTCTTCGAATCGACCTCTTTCGACGTCGTATTTCCAAGAATTTAAATGGGTCGACTTTTTCTTATGGTCGCAACGGTCGAGCTTGAACGCGAACCAGGTTAAAGAACCTCGTTCTTTCTTCGCTTTTTACTGGTCAACCATCGAATTTATTCGTAACAACTTCTCGACGGTTGCTCCTTGTTCTGGCTACTTCTTAGTCGAACGGAAAACCATCTCGATAAACAATCGTAAGAGAGGATGTTCTCTGCGTAGACCTCTCGAAGGGCTCGTTCGATGGAAAAGTTTCCTCTTCTCGTTTCGCTGACACGCGAGAGATCCTACGAGATCCAACAGGTTCTCTCGACTTATAACGTATTTACGAGAAGAGGAGACCAAATGAAAGTTGGCTAAAGTCGTACGGCAACCGACCGACTCGGAGTTTCGATTGCTCTTTTAATTGACCAGATTATAAAAGAGCAATTTACCAACTACCGCCAGTGGGCATAAACGATGGTAATTGCAGTTCGATCGTTGGTCTTTGATAACTTTCACCCAGTTTGCAACTCTTCCGATAATTTAGCGATTCTTCTCGAATCAATTTGTCAAACACGAAAATATCGATTACTCTAACTGATCGCGAGCGAGATGACCATCGAAACAAATGTCATAGAAATATCGTAAGAACTACAAGGGAGTACACACTTGGGAAGGGTAAGCCGCGACTTACCACGATTATCCCTTGCATCGTGGAACGGATTTTTAATTAATTCCACGCGATGCAATTATCTGTATGTTTTTAATGGAAACAAAACGGAAGA